>JAGKTI010001875.1:65173-75302 GCA_018397915.1 Birgus latro | reverse complement strand
TACCAAGTTTATAGCCACACTTCACTCTGATGTTAGCACCTCCTTGAGCTGATGGCAGAAATTGTCAAAAAAAAAGTAATAATAAAATAATAATAATAAATAAATAAATCTGTGTATTCCACTTTACATTTTAAAGAGTATGCATAAGGCCCTCAGATTTACTCAGCCTGTGATCCATACTTGTGACATGAGATGGCAAGGCTAATGCATGTCATTGTCATCACTGAGGTTTGTTTTTGTTGGGGCAAAATTAACCTTATTGATACAACTCGCCAACTATGATTTCAGTCTCACATTTTCATGAAAGTTATATACAAGGTATCCCTGAAGTTCTGCTTGGTTTACAAAAATATTATTGCATGTAAAAGGCTTAAGATTTTTTTCTTCTCCTCCATGTAAAGGAGACTAAAACTTCAAGGGTTAATCCTTAAAAAAATATAAATAAATAAATAAATAATAATAATTAAGCAATTTATATAACAGATTTCTGTAGTCCCAGCAGGACTTTATGGAAATCCTGTACTTGTATGGAAAGAATACAATTATGTACTCTGGCTGTAGATAGTTTAGTGGCTCCAGCATATACCTTTTCCCTTAACTCCATTACAGTGGTGACTTTTTTTTTTTTTTTTCTGTATTCATACTCTCACCAGGCAGATGTATTCAGCTTAGGAGATGGACTTTTTAAACTGGAGAGGCTGAGTATAGCTTTCAGTTACCCCTTCAGTGTAAGAAACATCTCTTAAGCTATCAATCTATCTATCTATTGCCAGACGCCTCAATCCCGCACGGGGTAGCCACAAACAAATCGCCTCCATGTCGCTCTGTCCCCCGCCATTTCACTACCCCGCTCCCAACTCACACCCCCCTCTCTCATATACCTCTCCACTCCATCCCTCCATCTCATCCTCAGCCTCCCCCTTCCTCTCGCCCCCTCCACCTCACTCACATACACTCTCCTCATCAGTCTTTCACTCTCCATCCTTTCCACATGCCCAAACCACCTTAACGTGTTTCTCCTAACACTTCCTATCACGTCCACGACCACACCACAACGCTCCTTCACTTCCTCATTTGTTAGTCTGTCTCTCCATGTGACTCCACATGCACCTCTCAAATAACTCATTTCCACTGCTCTCACTCGACTTCTGTCCTTCCAACAGGGTCCAAGCTTCACTTCCATATGTTAGAGTTGGTCTCACAATACTGTCATGTAACAACTTTTTCACTTCCATGCTCACCTCCCTGTTTCTTATCAGTGCTTTCAATGAACCAGCAACCTTCCTTCCCTGCTGCACCTTTTCGAGCACTTCACCCTCCAGACGTCCATCCTTACTCATTACACTACCCAAGTACTTAAATGCACTCACATTCTCCATATTCTTCCCATCCAATCTCACTGTACATTCACTGGCTTCACTTCTCTCGAAGACCATCACTTTACTCTTCCCTACATTCACCTTTAGATTCCGTTTCTTACACACTCTCCCAAACTCATCTACCAAGCCTTGCAGCTCCCCTTCGTCTTCGCTCAAGAACACAGTATCATCTGCAAACAACAGTACAGGGAGTTTCCAAACACTGCCCTCTCTCACTAGGGCCGCTCCAACATCCACTACCCGACCTTGTATCTCCTTTATAACCCCATCCATGTACAGATTGAACAACCATGGAGACATGACACATCGTTGTTTCAATCCAACCTTCAAATGGAAAAATTCACTCAGTTTGCCATCCACACGCACTGCAGCCTTAGCACCCTCATACATACTCTTCACTGCCTTCAACAACTTCTCATCCACTCCATATATTCTTAATACCTTCCACAAACCTTGTCTATCCACCCTGTCATATGCTTTCTCCAGATCCATGAAGGCTGCATACAACTTCTTGCCCTTCTCTAGAAACTTTTCCACTAAGGATCTAAGAATGAATATTTGGTCTACACAACCTCTTCCCTTCCTAAAACCTCCTTGTTCTTCTCCAACTAATTCCTCTTGTTATTTCCCTAACTCTGTCAATAAGCATCCTACCATATACTTTTCCTATTACACTGAGAAGGCAAATGCCCCTATGATTACCACACACTGCTTTTTCCCCTTTTCCTTTGTACAGAGGAATAATTATACCTGACTTCCAATCTTAAAGCTGAAGGAATTTATTCAGTGTAGGATAGACTCAAACTGGAGGGATTGAAGGTAGCTTTCATTCGCCCCTTCAGTACAACGTCTTTCCCAAGCTGAAAAATTATAATACAGGGTGGTCCATAAGTAGCACTCCATTAGAATGTCACTTTACAGTATCGTGTGTATTGTGGGGATAGCTCAGTATGCTGATGTGTCCTTGGGTATGACAGTGGAAATAAGAAATGAATAAATGATGCAGGCTAGACATTGATAATGCTGACTGAACCATCCCATAACAAGGTCCCATGGCAAAATGGACAGGGAGTGTTATACAAGTACTGTATATGTACCACTGAATATGTGAAGGTAGTAAGAATAAAATGAAAGAAGACATCATTGTATTAAAGGGTTAATTAAAAAAAAAAAAAAAGCAAATATCAAAGGTTGCTATACATGCTGTGGTAGGTGGGGGCGCTCACTATCCACTCACTCGATGTAGTGCTGCTCTCGGGTGTCTGCCCTTTCCTCCATCCTTCAATCCTCTTCTGTCATTCTTTCCTTGTCCTGCCTACGGGTGACCTTACACTCCCTATTCTGTTTCTCTTGCCTTCATTCTTTCTTGTCCTTCTGCCTGTGGGTGACTGAGTGACAAGCCAAATGGTTTCCTGTACACCAGGAAACCATTTACTACGCTGGGTTGTAACCATATAACCAAATTTTGGCACCTGGTGGTTTAGTGGGTAATTACAGCGCTCCAATTGGACTGAGCCGGTGAAGGTTTATATCAAAGAGGTGCTTGGGGTTTATTGCTCACGTAATGCCATTCAGGGATGAGTGAGGCTGGTCACTCTCATCTTAAATGTCAGGACCAACTTGCCTAGCCCCGGGTTCCTACACTCCTCTGTGGGGCGAAAGGATTGGATAATGAATGAATGAATGAATCCTATACATGTGGTAGCTGTACTTCGCAGAATTTCATTTTTGATGTTTTTGCTTTTACAGGTCCTGGGATACAGTACACCTTCCAAGTCAGAGGAGTGTAGGTGCCATTTCTGATTCCAGTATATATCTGGATAGCTGAGGTAATGATCAGTATATTAATCTCGACCCCTTCCTTCTGATGATGTTCCTCTAATCTGGCTTAAAATTGCCATCCTTCCATCCTGTATACTAGTCAGCAACAAGAGATAAACACTTGAATATGATGTTAGTCACAAAGCAGTGCTAAGGAAAGGATGTAGTCATAGTATTGACCTGTTATGCCAGTAGTTACATGAAATTAGCTGCAAAATAAAAAATCTGGGCCAGGTTAAGGTACAAGGACTATACTATGAGGAAGGCATTCTGGGGATGAGGAAGGAAAGGAAAGACGTGGTGGGAGCTAAATATGTAAAGGATGAAAATGGGGAAATAAAAACTGATGAGGCAGAAATACTGGAAAAGTGGAAGAGGTACTTTGAGGAACTGTTAAATGAAGAAAATAATTATGAGATAGAAGAGATGGGAAAAGTTGAAGGGCCAGTTGCAATGATAACAGAAGCTGAAGTGAAGATAGTCTTAAAGGAAATGAAGTCTGGGAAAGCTCCAGGCCCAACAGGTAAAACAGCTGATCTGATAAAAAAGGCTGGAAGTACTGGTGTAAAAGAATTGACAGCGATTTTTAATAACATCTTAGTAGGAGGACAGCCACCTGAAGACTGGAGAGATAGCTGGACAACACCAATTTATAAAGGCAAAGGAAATCCCCTTCTGTGTGGAAAGCACCGAGGAGTCAGACTGTTGGAGCACGGAATGAAGATATTCAAAAAGGTGCTGGAAGGAAGGCTGAAGCAGATAGTGAAGATAGATAACCGACAGTTTTGATTTTGCACAGGTAAATCCACAATAGATGCAATATTCATCATGAGACAGTTGCAGAGAATGTTTCAACAGAGGAGGAAATGCTTGTACCATGTGTTTGTGGACTTGGAAAAAGATTTTGATAGAGTACCAAGGAGAGTTATAGAGTGGGCCTTGAGAAGACAGAATGTGCCTGAGAGACTCATTGCAGCTGTCATGTCTCTCTATATTGATACAAGATCAAAAGTCAAGACAATAGCAGGAACATCAGGAAATTTTGGAATAGGAGTTGCGGTACATCAAGGGTCAGCACTCAGTCCATTGCTGTTTAACATAGTAATGAAGGAGGCAACACGGGAATGTAGGGGGGAAGGCCCATGGGAATTGCTGTATGCTGATGACCTAGTGCTGACAGCGAAGACTAAGGAAGAAGTGGTGGAAATGCTTAATAGATGGAAAAATGGAATGGGGAAGAGGGAAATGAAAATAAATATGGATAAGACAAAGGTAATGGTGACAGGCAAGAAACCAGCAGAAAGAATTCAGTCAGGAAAATGGCCATGTGGATGCTGTGGCGGAGGAGTAGGAGTGAACTCAGTGTTGTGCACGGAGTGTAATAAGTGATGCCACAGAAGGTGTTCAGGTCTGAAGAATTTGAGAGGAGTGCAAAACTTCCGCAGCCCAGCCTGCATAAGAAGAGAGGCGGAGGGAGATGAAGCAGAGGATGCGCTAGAGGTGAATGGGGGCACACTACAGGAAGTGCAGCAGTTCTGCTATCTAGGAGATAAATGAACTGCGAAGAAGGGGTGGAGAGATCAGTCAGAACAAGAGTGGTGGCAGCATGGTTAAAGTGGAAGGAAATAGCTAGCCTACTGGTCAACACACACATACCACTGAGACACAGAAGTAAAATATATGAGGCCTGCATTAGACCAGTACTGATATGTGGTGCTGAAACATGGGCTTTGACAGATAGACTGATGAATGTTCTGAGGAGTACTGATCGTAGAATGTTAAGATACATGACGGAAGTGAGATGGGAGGACAGAGTTTTGAGTGAGGAGGTAGCCAGAAGATGTGGGGTGAAGGATCTCGATATCATCCTGAGGCAGAAGCGGATTAGATAGTTTGGTCACGTGAGGAGGAGTGAGGAAGGGAGCTGTGTGAGAATAGCAGAGGAACTGGAAGCGGTGGGACGTCGACTGCCAGGAAGACCTAAGAAGACCTGGAAAAGCGTTGTAATGCAAGATATGGAAAGACTGGGTATTGGAGAAGATCTAATCCAGGATAGGAAGCAGTGGAGAAAAGCCATCGCACGTCCAACCCCAGTTTAAATATGGGAACAGGACGAAAAATGATGACGACGACTATACTATGTTTAATTTTTGTTACCTCCCAGGCTATTTTATTCAGCTTTAGGGAGATTTTTAAAACTAGAACTAGATGAAGCTTTCATAGACCTCTTTGCTAAAAAGGTTTCCTCTGTGGTAAATAACTTTGTCGGGAAGTAGCAAGGTTAAATATAGCTATACATCACTGGATTCAAGTGGTTAGGAAAGTTACAACGCACTAAAGAAACTGAACGGAACATGTCTGAAGTGATCACTATGTGCTGTAGGTACTGACAAATAATTTCATATGAACTAAAAGCTTGCTTAAGACAAGGTTAGAAGTGGACAGAAGGTTTGTGAGTGGCTTAGGAGATATTACAACAACTCTTCCTCAACAGTATAACTTGCACAGTACACCTCAGTATCCTCTTGTATGTTCTTGAAGCAAACTATGTTATTACAACAACGTGAATAACATAAAAGAGAATGTTAAAGTATAATATGCAAAATAAATTGCTATGGAAGAGGTGTTACAAAGCCGCCTATGCCACCTAGAATATGCGGCTGTGTCCTATTCCGGCATGTGCATGGAGAGGCCCTTGCATTATGGAGGAGATATTAAAATGTTTTAAAGCAGTTTTATTGGAGACTCATAACCTGGTAATTCCTGGATGAAACACCCCTAGAATGTTCATTTACAGAATGCTTTCATTTGAAATGTGAAATGTACAGTACTATATTTTTAGGGGGTACACTATGTTCTGGTATTAAAGTCTTTAAGTTACTTGTACATTGTGTTTAATTATGTCCTGCATTTGACATGGTCATGTAAAGCCATGAGGGGAAGCTACAAAAACAATAAAGGACTAGGAATAATTAGATTTTTAACAGAGGGGTTGCTGTGATACCAAATAAAAAAAAAAATTCACCACCCCATTCCGAAGTTTATTACTCTTACAATCATGACCATCCTGACCCTTTCCTAGTCATGGATGAGGTAAGGCTGGGTCTACAAAGCAAGGAAATCAAAAGTATGACAGATGAAGAACTGTCAACAGTATTCCTGAAGAAATGGGCCTGGCACTCTTTCACTAACCACGCAAGTCTCAAAATCCTGGCTGCCTCATAGGCTGAACCTGTACTGGTTCAAAGGTGAACAAATCCCATAGGTAATTCACTGAATCTGCCAGTGTTCAACAAGTGGAACTGTTCCATACTTACCTTATTAGGTATTAGGATCCTTTAAGCATCAACTCTTCATACTATATAATGGATGGGATGGGCAATCCCTGCAGCTCTTCAACTCTTAATTTTGAGCTACTGTGAGTTGTCTGTATCTGTAGTGAAAGCAGAAAGAAGCATGTGGAGTTACATGGAGACATGGACAGACAAATGGAGTAGTTTGGAAGCATCATCACGTTGATATGGATGAGCTTGATAAGGAAGTACTCTTAGATGGTTAGGTCAAGTACTGTACATACGAACAGAGAAAGAGATTGACAAGTGCATGTATTGAAGATGGAGACAGGAAATGAGAAGCTGTAGCAGTATACACACAAGGATAGTGCAAAATGAAAGGAAAGCAGCCTGATGGTGGAAGGCATGGTGGCATGAAGGCAATCTGTTTAAGGCCATCCTTTCCAGGATTAAGGTTTCATGCTACATGTACGTTTCGTTTTTGAAGGCTGCAACATGCTTGCATGCGTCGGCCTTTTGGATTGGAGCGTGTAGCATTTTATGACCGGATGCCCTTCCTGACGTCTATCAATGACCCTTGGGTGGATTCGATCCTCCGCCCCTACGGCCAGAGCGGAGCGCTCTAACCCACTGAGCCACGGCTGCTACCACAGGGAAAAAAAAAAAAAAAAAGATGAAGAAGCATCCTGAAGGGTGTGCTGTGTAGTCGCAGCTTCAAATCCCTCCCTGTCGTAAAGACTGTACGGCACTGGAATTTTCATCCTCGTGGAATATATGGGAAAAGCATGCCTGTACATTTGTCATGGAATTTTCATCATGGAATACAGCTGTTCAAGTCCAACTGTTACAGATATTTCATGAATGGAGTACACCAGTAATCTGATGTATGGATTTTTTTTTTGTATTCATTTGTTTTTCTTTCCTCTGTTCTGTTATTTCAAACACACACACACACACACACACTTACTTACTTACTTACTTACTTTTGAGGTGATGACACACAAGCAAGATTAGATTTACTGCTAACCAAAGAACCTGACGTAACTGAATCCTTGAAATATCTGTGTCCTATAGGAAAAAGTTATCACGTGGTCATTGAGTTCCAGATGATAATTGGGAACGTGGTGCCAAGAGACGAGCTTTACAGGCAGGGAAGATACAACTTTGGGAAAGCAAACTTTACGAAATTGAGAAAAAATTTTGAAAATGCAGACTGGAGAAAAATCAGAGAAACAAGAGAGATTCAGAGGAAGTGGGATATCTTTCTAGACCTCTATAATTCAGGAGAGGAAAAATATGTTCCAAGAGTAAATGGGAAAGAAAACAGGAAAAAGGAGTGGTTTAACAGGAGGAGTATGATAGCGAAAAAAGAGAGGGACATGACGTGGAACAAATGGAGAAAGAGAGGTAATAACAGAGCAAAGGAAGAATATAAAAGAACTAGAAATGAATATACAAGAATTTGTAGAGAGGAAGAAAGGAACTTTGAAAAAGGTATAATTGACAAATGTAAGGATGAACCTAAATTGTTTTATAGATTTGTTAATGACAAATTGAAAAAAAAAAAGGAAGGAATCACCAAACTGAAAGTAATAGGAGAGGTCTATAAAGATGCGGCAATGCAAGTTGAAATAAAGAAAAAAAAATTTCCAATCGGTTTTTAGTAATGAAGGGGAGTTTGAGGGGGGGGAGGGAGTGATTAGAAATGTACTGATAAAAGATATAAAAATGGAAGCGCAGGAAGTGTATAAATTACTGGAGACTCAAGATGTAAGGAAAGCCCCAGGACCAGATGGAATCTCTAACTGGGTACTGAAGGAATGCAGAGAACAACTGGCAGATAATTGTGTGTTCCTTGGAAGAGAGGAATGGAAGGAGGCAAATGTGGTACCAATCTATAAGGGAGGAAACAAGGATGAACCCCTGAATTACAGACCAGTGTCCCTAACCAGCATGGTCGCGAAATTGTGTGAGAGAATCCTGAAAGATAGATAGATAAAATATCTTGAAGAGATGAATATTTTGACTGAAAGTCACTTTGGATTCAGAAGTGGAAGGTCATGTGTTTCCAACTTGCTGAGCTTTTACTCAAGGCCGATTGACGTGCTACAGGAGAGAGACGGTTGGGTGGATTGTGTGTATTTAGATCTGGAGAAGGCCTTCGACAAGGTACTCCACAAGAGACTAATATGGAAATTAGAGCATATCAGAGGACTGAAGGGAAGCTTCCTGGAATGGATGAGAGACTTTTTGAGTGACAGACAAATGAGGACAGTAATAAAGGACAGGACGTCTAAATGGAGAGAAGTAACAAGTGGTGTCCCACAGGGCTCAGTGCTGGCACCAGTAATGTTCCTGATTTACATCAATGATATGACAGATGGAGTAAACAGTTACACAAGTCTGTTTGCTGATGATGCAAAGATCTTGAGAAAGGTAGAGGTTGAAGAGGACTGTAAAATGCTACAGGAGGATCTGGATAGGATACATGATTGGAGCCGGATATGGGAAATGAAATTCAACGATAAAAAGTGTAAAATATTGGAAATGGGTAAAAGTACAAGAGGCCATCTTTGAATTTTGATGGGTAATGAACCAATTAGTAAAGCGAGAGAAGAGAAAGATTTAGGAGTGCTGGTCCAGGATAGTTTGTCACATGAAAAGCACATAAATAAGACAGAGAGACATAAACTCTTGACCAATATAAGAGTGGCATTTCATTACATGGATGAGGAGATGATGAAAAAATTGATAGTGGCCATGATCCACCCCAGGTTAGGATATGCAGCAGTAGTGTGGTCCCCACACAAAAAGAAAGATATAACCAAGATTAAGAGAATACAAAGAACAGCAAACGAGATGGTCCCCAGTCTGGCAGATTTGTCGTACAGAGAGAGGCTGGAAAGGCTGGATTTGCCTTCCTTAGAGGAAAGGAGAGAGAGGGGCGACATGATTGCAGTGTTCAGGACCATGATAGGAGTAGATAAAATTGACAGGGAAAATCTGTTTGTGTGGGATGAGAGGGTAATAAGAGGACATGAAATGAAACTAAAGAAGCCAAGCTGCTTGAAGGACATCAAGCAATATAGCTTTCCTTATAGATGCATATACCTGTGGAATAACCTGGACAAAGAGATCGTCCAGTCTAAAAACTGAAACGAGTTTAAGGCAAAATTTGACTTATTGAGAAACAGAGATGGGACCCCACGAGCGTAGCTCATTTCCTGTATATCACAATTAGGTAAATACACTTGAAAAGCATGGCTGTACCAGAAGAGACAGATAAAAAATTCATTAACAACTCAAAAGGGTAACTTTCCAAAGAATAAAATGCAACAAAAAATAAACAAAAAATAAATTCACTTAAACAATCTGCTTGCTGAAATAATTACCAACTCATATACCATACTCACCTTAACACACCCCAGCTGTTACATGCCCCTTACACCATAACATACTTGTCTCACCACCTTCAAATAATAAAATCCTTTGGGTTGTATTTCAAGTGCATTTAGAGGTTTCATAGGGGGGTTTTCAAGAATTCTCCCCCAGTATCCCTGCTTGTCGTAAGAGGCGACTAAAAGGGTTGGTGGTGGGTTAGTGCCCCACCCCGTAAAAACAACTAACTAAAAATAC
>JAGKTI010001875.1:46249-60735 GCA_018397915.1 Birgus latro | reverse complement strand
ATGGAGAATGTGAGTGAATTTAAGTACTTGGGCAGTGTGATGAGTAAGGATGGTAGTCTGGAGGGTGAAGTGCTCGAAAGGGTACAGCAGGGAAGGAAGGTTGCTGGTTCGTTGAAAGCAGTGATAAGAAACAGGGAGGTGAGCATGGAAGTGAAAAAGTTGTTACATGACAGTATTGTGATACCAACTCTGACATATGGAAGTGAAGCTTGGACCCTGTTGGAAGGACAGAAGTCAAGAGTGAGAGCAGTGGAAATGAGTTATTTGAGAGGAGCATGTGGAGTCACATGGAGAGACAGACTAACAAATGAGGAAGTGAAGGAGCGTTGTGGTGTGGTTGAGGACGTGATGGGAAGCGTTAGGAGAAACACGTTAAGGTGGTTTGGGCATGTGGAGAGGATGGAGAGTGAAAGATTGACGAGGAGAGTGTATGTGAGTGAGGTGGAGGGGGCGAGAGGGAGGGGGAGGCCGAGGATGAGATGGAGGGATGGAGTGGAGAGGTATATGAAAGAGGGGGGTGTGAGCTGGGAGCGTGGTAGTGAAATGGCAGGGGACAGAGTGACATGGAGGCAATTTGTTTGTGGCCACCCCGTTCGGGATTGAGGTGTCTGGCAATAGATAGAGAGATAGATAACACTCTTTCTTGTTTTTCACTTTGGGATGTTACACAGCCACCACAGGTATAGCAGTGTATAGTGGGGGTATGTGAGATTGAGAAGCATGCAGAACTGCCATTACGTGATCAAGCCCGACACATGCATGTTGATGACTATAAACAAACGAACAAAAGGCTCAGGAACTTACTGGACATTATCGGTAAAAACTGTCAAAACTGAAATTACATCAACACGAGGTCTATTGAGCAAGTATTTTACCTAAGGCTCCCCCATAATAGTTAACCTGCTGAGCTAGGACACTAAACCCCCCTCAAAATAGGCCCCTTCTGACTTGACACACGTAGCCCGACGTTCTTTCCACTACCCAAAACATTTTTCAAAGTCGGTTTTCGGTATCTCCTGCAGATGCTTTGTTGTATTCATCATAACCTCTTTTCTCGTCTCAAATTGGGAATCCTTCAGCACAGTTTTGTGCTTGGGGAATAACCAAAAGTTGCACACAGCCATGTCTGATGAGCAGGGAGTCTGCTGGACCTGCAGAATGTTTTGCTTGGCCAAAAATTCCTGAATCAGTTAAGAAGAATGGGCAGGAGCATTGCCATGGTGCAGCTTCTAACTTGCTGCTTTCCAAAGGTCTGGTCTCTTCTGCCAAACTGCATCACAAAGATGACAGATAACATCAAGGTAGTAATGTTTGTTGACAGTCTGACCTTCTGGTGCGTATTTGTGACACACACCACGGTGGTTGAAAAAAACTGTCAACATGCATTTCACCTTGCTGCGGACCTGGTGTGCTTTTTTCGGGCGAGGCAACCCTACGTACTTCCACTGTGACAACTGTGTTTTGGTTTCTGGGTCATACCACTACACCCAAGTCTCATCTCCAATGATAATCTCTGGGAAGTCTGGACACTCCAACATGTCTTGAGCAATGCTCATCCATAAAGCTTGTTGTTCATGTGAAAGGAGCTTTGGAAAGAACTTGGCGGTAACTCTTCGCATGCCCAAATCATCCGTCAATATTTCGTGTGCTGATCCATCACTGATACCTATCTCTTTAGCAATTTCTGACAGTCAACCGACAATTTCTCATAACCAAATAGCAGACTTTCTTCACAATTTCAGGACTCCTGCTTGTTGATGGTCTCCCAGAACATGGGTCACTCTTGACTGACATTCAGCCATTTTTTAAACAATTGTACCACTCCTATATTTGAATGACCTCCATGGCTTCATTCCCCAAAACTTGCTGGATCTTTCTGACAGTCTGAACTTGGGTATCACCTAGTTTTTGGCAAAATATGAAGCAGTAACGTTATTTGAATTTTTCACTCATCGTGACGAGCGCAGGAATGTGACGAACATGAAGGGTGCAGACACACTTGTCCAAAACATGTGATCGATAAGATAAAAGAAGCAATGGGTTAAGGCCGCTGTAACATCTGAGTCAGTATTATATGAACTCCAGAGCCTCGTTTCCTCATGTCAATTACATGTTTGGAGCAAGTGTGGCTACACCCTTAGGTACACGACCATGAACACAGGCTGACTGACAGCCACTGCATCACTCATGGCAGCTGGCATTAATCACGGATGCGCACGAAGGTCCTGCACTGCACTGCACTACACCCTTAGGTACACGACCATGAACACAGGCTGACTGACAGCCAGTGCATCACTCGTGGCAGCTGGCATTAATCACGCATGCGCACGAAGGTCCTGCACTGCACTGCACAAAACCCTGCTCCTATCCTCCTAATGGTTGTTGTGTGTGTGTGTGTGGGGGGGGGAATCAATTACCTTCTGAACACAGCTCATATATCTATCTATATCTTACAGCACAATGGTGTAATATTTAAAATAAGATGCTAAGGAAGAAATGCTATGAAGTCTCTAATGCCACTTAGAATAAAGCCCTTTGACTTACTCCTACAAAGTTTACTGGAGTCCCCAGCCGAAGCAGCCAGATATCAGCACACCATCAGGTTTAAAGTTAGTGTATATGAACCAGGGGGCCAAACCAACAGTTTGGTATGGAAAAGTCATTGGAATATACCAAGAATTTAAATAATATATTTTTATTGACTTTACCATGAGTAACAGCTTACCTTAAACATGTCTATTTACAGAAAACAAAAAAAAAGTGACATGGTGGTACTGATATAACCAGGTGATTTCACTGCCGTTACACACACATCCCTCAACGCAACCCCTATCCCCCAAAAGGAAGATGATGGACTATATAAGTGAAGGGCAACTTCAGCCTACAGTTTACCAGGTTCACATCCAAAGCAGTCCAAGAGAGGGAGAAAAAAAAGATACTGAACATTTGCTCATTCAAACTGAACCATTAAGATGGGATAAGAGTGCTTTAAGCCTCAGCGCCTTCCTTGGGCACATAGCCAGGCTGGACTTCAGGGGTGTGTGGCCATAGTGTTGGGTTGTTGGGGTTGATAGCCTGCAAGAAAAGTTATATTTATTCTAACTTACCTACATCTGATATGCTTATACTTGTGTTTAGTCTAACTTACCTGTGTTTGATATAGTAATACACATGTTTAGTCTAACCTGCCTATGTCTGATACTGTAATATGTGTATTTAGTTTAACTTGCCAATATATGATACAGTTATAACGTGATTGGTCTAACTTAGCGATGTTTAATTCACTTATAATTGTGTTTAATCAAATTTACATACTCGGATATAGTGTTACGTGTTTAATCTAACAATTAGGCTCTACTATTACTACTACTACTATTACATTTGATACATGACAAAGACTTACTATCATGATACATACTGCAGCTGATGGGTTAAAGATGCTGATTATTTCCTGAGCAGTGACATTTCTTTTCATGAAAATTTATATGCCATTATATTAAAGAATCAATACCAACCATATCAGGGAACTGTTCAACAAACTCCTCCATTGTCATCTGGTCGAAGGGAATCATACCCTCCCACTGCTTAAGTTCTTCCCTCAGTTTTGCAATGCGAGCCTCAGAAGCCTTCACAAAGTCCTGAGTTTCAACAGCCTGGAAGGAAAACATCATTTGAGTCATCTCTGAAACAAAAGGGCTTAACTTGCCAAAACTTATTCTGTACACTCTTCACCCCTCCCCTCCTCTTTTTTTCGGTTCCAACTTTGCCAGTTGTGTTTCTTCATGGTGAGTAAAACATCACAAAATACACCATTTTAAGGTGTATTGTGGGACTGGCCGAGTTAAGTGTCCCCCAGATTCCCCTATCTAAAATCACTTAACCATGGCAATTGTTTTGAAGAGCCTTGGAAGGCCCAGTACCTGCCTAGGGCCCCAACCAAATGGGCAGATTTGCATGGCCATGTGGAATGTGAGAGGTGTGAATGAGGAGAGCATGAGGGTGGAAGTGGTGAATGTGTTCAACAGTGCGAGATATGCCGTGATGGCACTGTGTGAAACAAAGGTAAAAGTGTGTGAAGTGAAGGAGTGGGAGCGTGTGAAATGTGTAAGAATGAATGGGAGAGGAAGATGCAAGGAAGGAGTTGCACTGGTAATGAATGAGGTGTGGCAGAGTGGAATGAGAGATTACAAATGTGTCAGCTTGAGTTTTTTTTTTTTTATGTGTCCGACTCTGGCCATAGGCTTTCACAGCCTGCTATCAAGGCCCAGCAGTCCTCCTACATACCATACACCTCTACATGAGGTGTACAGTATGTATGTCAAGTTCAAGTTTAAGAAGGTGAAAGTGGCTGTGATTGTAGCATATGCACCATGTGAGGGCAGGAGTGAAAGAGAGAAAGACAAGTTTGGGGATCGGCTTCCTGAAGCAGCAGGAGAAATATCCAGGAGCTATAAAGTGATTGTAGTGGGTGATACAAATGGAAGAGTAGGAACTGGTCCTGAGGATACCATAATGGGTTGTAATGGGGTACAATGAGAAAATGATAAAGGTTGCTGGTTCCTTGAAAGCAGTGATAAGAAACAGGGAAGTGAGCATGGAAGTGAAAAAGCTGCTACATGACAGTATTGTGATACCAACTCTAACGTATGGAAGTGAAGCTTGGACCCTGTTGGAGGGACAGAAGTCAAGAGTGAGAGCAGTGGAAACGAGTTATTTGAGAGGAGCATGTGGAGTCACATGGAGAGAGAGACTGACAAATGAGGAAGTGAAGGAGCATTGTGGTGTGGATGTGGATGTGGCAGGAAGTGTTAGGAGAAACACATTAAGGTGGTTTGGCCATGTGGAGAGGATGGAGAGTAAGAGACTGATGAGGAGAGTGTATGTGAGTGACATGGAGGGGGGGAGAGGGAGGGGGAGGCCAAGGATGGGATGGAGTTGACAGGTATATGAGAGAGGGGGGTGTGAGCTGGAAGCAGGGCAGTGAAATGGTGGGGGACAGAGCGACATGGAGGCAATTAGTTTGTCACCCCTTACGGGATTAAGGCGTATGGCGACAGATAGACAGATCATGTCTGGTAGAGAGTTACAGTGCCTTGTCAACTGCTAAATATTTTCCAGACTCACCTCTAATTCCTCATTCTCTGTTTTTTTTTCATTTATTTCATGCTTTCTGTCCTGTATTTGTGTGAATGGGGTCTTAAATAGGTGCTATGCATGTCTGGTAGGGAGTTATGTAGGTGGTTTTCTGAGTTAGGTTGGGTTGGGGTCCATAAGTACCTGTCCAGAAGGCTCAGGCCCAATTTCCGGACTTGCCCTTGGCTCTATTACATCAGATATTGGAGAGATTACTGTATAGAGAAAGAGAGAGAGAGAGTCCATACACCAGGTTACATATGTCCTCCTTTCATAAAAAATCTGTAACAGTTGGACTTCAACAGCCTTAAGTTGGAGTTTGGGGGGAAACCACTCTGGGGATGTGAGTTCCAAAGAGATGCTGTTCAGGGAATAAAAGAACACTGATAGGCATAAGTTATGCAATAAGGCAGTGTGACAGTCCAGTCATGAGCACTACCAGATGCCTGTGTGGTGCAAGAGAAAACATGGAGAGGTGGCACAATGGACGCAACTTTGTCCGAGTATTTGTCATAAAGTATCTATAAAATGGGAAGCAAAATTCCCTCTTACTTGTAGGGGAGGTAGTTCATTTGTAATAGCTGGGTTACTAATAATTCTAACAGCTTTGTTGTGCATTTCCAGTTGTTTTAGTTCAACCTCTCCACATCCATTCCATGGGGTGAGCAATATTCCAGCTGAGAGTGCACAACTCTTGTAAATTAGAGCCAACTGTTTGTCTTACCAATGCTGAATAAATTCATCTAGACACAGCAAGGATGAAATAATCTTTCTTGTCGAGCCCTTTCAACAGGGATGCTTCAATTGTGCTAACATTCATAGAAACGGCCTGTCTACGTATCTACAGCCAGATCCCATAATCAAAAAGGGGTGGCCATTTGTCTCTGAGCTGCTTGTTTTATGGGGAGGGGCACTAACTCTCCTCCAACCCACTTATTGACACACAGCAAATGTATGGGTTTGTTATGTGGTTACCACCGAGCACTGTACAAGGCTTCCTGGCTCACAGGAAACCAGTAGGCTTGTCACTAAATGTAAAGCCACCTGAAAAGGAAATGTGTAATAAAAAGTGACAGGAGATGAGACAAACAGGAAGAGAGGAAGGTCAACACAGAAAAAGAATGTTACAGGGGAAGGAAAAAATAGGCAGCACTACAACAAGTGGTGGATGATCACTACCACCTACCACAAACAGCAAATTCCATATTATCCTGTCTGAGGTGTATGGAGTCTCGGCATCATAAACGGTGATTCGGGTAAATGATCAACCTATGTTCTTTAGTGGCACTGATCATTATGCAATGGGTTTTCACTTGATGTAACCCAGTCATATTACATGTCGAGACTATCAATTTGGCACAATTACTGAACACTATTACTGCCGAAACTTACAGCTGCTTTTTCCATTTCTGTGATCTTAGCAGACACAGTGTCTGATGGGTATGCAATCTCCAATGCCTCATACTTCTTCTGGAAATCATCTACCATGCCCGGCACGGCAATGCGAGCCTTGTATACAGAGAAGTCTATCTTGGGCAGGGATTCTGGCAGGGATAACACTCTGAAAAATAGGACACAAGTTAATCAACAATAAATGCAGTAGCGGCGATATGTATCAGCCTCTATAGCCAGTTTGTTTCATCTGACAAAGTTTCCTAACAGTTTTCAGCTCACTAAATGACCAAATGTTGTCACAGTGGAATGCAAATTAGACTAGTAACTAAGGACACTCGCTCCTGCTTTATAATGAAGGCTCATCAGATTGCATGCAATGATGACTTAATAGTAAATGAGTAGGACAGGCCAAGATCCCTCAAATGGAAACAAACCGACTATTGTAGCCTATGTACAAAAATGTCAAAGTCTAACCTGTGATTAAAATAGTAATCCCTCCAATATCCGATGTAACAGAGCCAAAGGCATGTCTGAATATTGGTTTTGTCCAGATATTGGTCCTGAAGCTCCAGCACTGGTTTTTCATGACCCTAACCTAACCTAAATCAGAAAACTACCTTCCTACCTTCCTACTGGACATGTATAGCACTTATTTAGGTCCCTTTTCACATAAATAATGCACACATAGCATGAATTTATTGAATTTTAACCAAAAAATGATGATTTAGAGGTGAGTGAGTCATAGGTGCTCAGAACTTGCCAGCATAGTATAAGTAAGTATCTGACATGGAAATCATCTTTTCTCACATTTTATACACTAAATTATTGGATACAAAGCATCAAATACAGTAAATGATGTAAATTGCTACCAGAAAAATGGTTAGGTTAGGTTAGGTTATGACTGGACATGAAATTCACTGCCTTTCATCTTTTTCCTAGCTGGTGCACTTAAGAACCATGCATGAAAGAATTAAATTAAAAGCAGGAAATTATGATTAACACAATGTTAGGTTAGGTTAGGTTAGGACCGGACATGAAATTCACAGCTTCCACCTTTTTCCTAGCTGGTGCACTTAAGAACCAAGCATGGAAAAATTAAATTGCAAGCAGGAAATTATGATTAACATTTAGGGTAATTTTTTAACACATTTACAGCATGATGAAAACAGGTTAGGCATGAAAATCTTTATGGTAAGCATAGGTTACGTTAGGCTAGGACTGGACATGAAATTCACTGCTTCCACCTTTTTCCTAGCTGGTGCACTTAAGAACCATGCATGGAAAAATTAAATTGCAAGCAGGAAATTATGATTAATATTTTTGGTAATTTCTTAACACATTAACAGCCTGATGAAAACAGGTTAGGCATGAAAATCTTTATGGTAAGCATAGGTTAGGTTAGGATAGGTTAGGTTAGGTTAGGTTAGGTTAGGACCGGACATGAATTCACTGCTTCCACCTTTTTCCTAGCTGTTGCACTTAAGAACCATGCATGAAAAAATTAAATTGCAAGCAAGAAATTATGATTAACATTTTTGGTAATTTTTTAACACATTTACAGCATGATGAAAACAGGTTAGGCAGGAAAATCTTGGAAAATCTTTATGGTAAGCATAGGTTAGGTTAGGTTAGGTTAGGTTAGGTTAGGTTAGGTTAGGATAGGTTAGGTTAGGTTAGGACTGGACATGAAATTCACTGCTTCCACCTTCTTCCTAGCTGTTGCACTTAAGAACCATGCATGAAAAAATTAAACTGCAAGCAGGAAATTATGATTAACATTTAGGGTAATTTTTTAACACATTTACAGCATGATGAAAACAGGTTAGGCATGAAAATCTTTATGGTAATCATAGGTTAGCTTAGGATAGGTTAGGTTAGGTTAGGTTAGGTTATGACCGAATATGACATTCACTGGCTTCCACCTTTTTCCTAGCTAGTGCACTTAAGAACCATGCATGAAAAAATTAAATTGCAAGCAGGAAATTATGATTAACATTTTGGGTAATTTTTTAACACATTTACAGCATGATGAAAACAGGTTAGGCATGAAGTTAGGGTACTTATGAACAAGAAGCTGCCATCCCGATGTAATAACCCACTCTATCATCTCAGACTCTGACAGGAAGACCTTGCAACTGACACACCTTTCCAATTGAGAATCACCAGCACTTATCACCAACACTTTCCACAACTTTTTTTTTTATAACTGGAATCACATCACTTCACTGCACTGTACATAAACAGTAAATTCCCGTGTGGTCTAGTGACGGTCCCTGGAGAATTTAGTCACTGTCAGAGTCCGAGATGAGCAGACGGAGGCGGCGTAGGGACATCTTGGTGCGACGTGATGATACACTATCCACTACAGAGGACTCCGAAGATAGACGCAAACTAACATCCTGTGGTGATTCAGCCGTGCCTGATGTGCTGGGCTGTGGCTCGGAGCTAGAAGGCCTGTCTTCGTGAGATGATGGTGTGGAGCGAGGGTGGACGACGGCAGGGTTGACTGGCCTGAAAAAACTATCAATGGTTGAGTGACGCAGAGGACGACGACTTTGACGATTAATGATACGTTCCCTGAAACCTCACACTTGACTCGCCAATTCCAATGACCCCATCTTTTTGTCGCAGTCCGGGTATTCTAGGCAGTCAAGGACGAACTCCACATATGCCTGGATTGTGCTCAGCCTGGGGATGGTTGGGGTAGTGACAAGCAGTAAGGAGTCCGCATCATCGTCGCTGTCCTCGTCAGAATCTTCTTGCTGGGTACTCGGACCAGCAACAGTAGATGCGATCTCGGTATCAGACATGATCTGATACCCAGGATCGCCCTCGTCGTCATCCAACCACTCGCGCACTTCGTCGACATCCACATCGTCTCCACCCGTACGAAGCCTTGCATGAAAGTCATCTACGTCAAAACCCAGAAAATCGTGCACCACGTCACTTCCATGAAGCAGGCGAGACCAACCATTTTCTAAAGTCTTAACAGAGACTTCATTCCATGCATTAGCCCAGCTGAAGATGGCAGACTTGAGGTTGTATCGGAAATGTTTTCGAGAGTTTTTTGTCCTCGCATGTCACGTCCTTCCCTGCGATCGTCCTCGTCCACAACCATCACCTCGTCCAAAAACTTCCGTCAGTATAGCCTCTTCGTTGCCACAATCACTCCCTGGTCCACTGGTTGGATGAGAGCAGTTGTATTAGGTGGCAAACACAGACACCTGATGCGACCATTCTCTGCCACCAACTCCTTGTCTGACGGATGCGCAGGTGCATTGTCTAGAATCAGGAGGGCCTTTACCTGGTCTCGTCGGATTTTCAGTGTCTCCGTCTGATAACGAATGACCTCCTTAACAAAGTGTTGGTGGAACCAATTTTTGAAGATCTTGGTTGTGAACCAAGCCTTCAAAGAATGATACCACACGACAGGAAGGGCATCCATTAACCCACGAAGGCACCTAGGCTGCTTTGCACAGCCTACAATAACAGGCTTGAGCCGGTGCATGCCATTAGCATTGGCACAGCACAAAGCAGACACCCGTTGCTTCGAGAGCTTGGGGCCAGGTACACGCTTCTCTGTCTCCTCAGTGAGTGTGTTTGTGGGTACTGAACGGTAAAATAGGCCAGTTTCATCAGCGTTGTAGACTTGACCGAGAGTGAGGCCCTCCCTATCAATCAAGCCCTTCACCTTCTGCCGAAACTGTTCTACTCCTTCGTCGTTAGTGTCCAGAGCTTCACCATGGGCCTTATGACTGGTAAGTCCGTGCCGTAACTTGAACGCGAAGAGCCAACCTTCAGATGCCTTGAAGTCTGGGGTGTCGTGTAGCCTTGCGAACTTCTCAGCAGCAGCTTTCAGCTCCGTTCCACATACCAACACACCTGCGGCACATTGTTGTCGATACCAAATCAACGTGGACCGGTCGATGTCTGCATACTTAGGAGTAAACATCACCTTCCTCTGCACGTTTCGTCTGGTCTTTGAAGCAAAATCAGCCGTGTACTGCTGTAGTTTGTCTCGGGACTTCTTGATATCAAACAAGGTGGAGCGAGGGAGGTTAAACTCATGTAGGATACGTCCTGTTGAACAGCAGGCATCCACCTTCTCCAATATCTGCCTCCTCTTCTCCAGAGTCAGAACCACTTTCTTCCTCTTCTCAGGAGGTGGGGCCATCATCACACACATGATGAAGAAGGTGAAGAGCAGTATCAAGCACTGTAGGAGGTAGGGTATCACCACAAAAGCAATCACTTCGGCCACCATTGTCGGAGGTGTTCACGAGGCAGCAACTGAGTGGGTAATGGCGACCGACAGACAGGTGCCACGTGCGCAAACACAGCCGATCGGCGCACGCGGGAAATTCAAACTGAGGCGGTCCCAAAAAATCGAATTTTTTTCTATTTTTTTTCGAATTTTTGGGCATTTTGGGGGTTGGGCAACCCACAATATCCGAATAGTGAGTATGTCCAAGTATTGGACATCCGAATAATGGAGGGATTACTGTATAGTTGGCTTGCGGTCCCGTAGGACCCAGGTTCGAATCCTCGCTGGTGCAGGGAACAGTTTAAGGATTTGAATTTCATTAAATCAGGCTTTACTGATCTACCAGAAGACCCGCCGACATGTCGTAAAAATGACCCCGCTAATACCAATACACCAGTCCTGTATGAGACAGCCCTAGCATGTATTCAATATGGACGGTGGGTGTTAAGCGCTGAAGTGGTGACATGTAGATTGTAGGAGGACGACTGGGCCTTGATAGCAGGCTGTGAAGCCTATGCCCAGAGTCGGACACAAAAAAAAAAAAAAAAAAAAAAAAAAAATATAGTCAAGTACTGTAGTTCCAAATCTTATTAAATATCTTAGTTTTAGTGTTTAACAGACCACAGCCATAGTCACACTCCATAACGTTATGTAAAAGATGAACTCTGACTCAGGGTGCAAAAACCTAACCTTCACTCCATGTCGCTCTGTCCCCCACCACTCCACTGCCCTGCTCCCAGCTCACACCCCCCTCTCTCATATACCTCTCCACTCAATCCCTCCATCTCATCCTTGGCCTCCCCCCCCCCTCCACCTCACTCACATAAACTCTCTTCATCAGTCTCTCACTCTCCATCCTCTCCACATGCCCAAACCACCTCAATGTGTTTTTCCTAACACTTCCTACCACATCCACATCCACACCACAACGCTCCTTCACTTCCTCATTTGTCAGTCTCTCTCTCCATGTGACTCCACACATGCTCCTCTCAAATAACTCATTTCCACTGCTCTCACTCGTAACTTCTGTCCCTCCAACAAGGTCCAAGCTTCACGTCCATACGTTAGTTGGTATCACAATGCTGTCATGTAGCAGCTTTTTCACTTCGATGCTCGCTTCCCTGTTTCTTATCACTGCTTTCAAGGAACCAGCAACCTTTCTTCCCTGCTGCACCTTTCAAGCACTTCACCCTCTAAAGTTCCATCCTTACTCATCACACTATCCAAGTACTTAAACACACTCACATTTTCCATAGCTATCCTCCTCATCCAATCTCACTGTACATTCATTGACTTCTCTCTCCCAAAGACCATCACTTTACTCTTCCCTATATTCACCATTCGATTCTGTTTCTTACACACTCTCCCAAACTCATCAACCAAGCCTTGCAACTCCCCTACATCTTCACTTAACAACACAGTATCATCTGCAAACAACAGTACAGGGAGTTTCCAAACACTGCCCTCTCTCACTAGGGCCACCCCAACATCCACTGCCCTACCTTGTATCTCATTTATAACCCCATCCACGTACAGATTGAACAACCATGGAGACATGACACATCCTTGTTTCAATCCAACCTTCAAATGGAAAAATTCACTCAGTAAACTATCCACATGCACTGCAGCCTTTGCACCATCATACACACTCTTCATGGCCTTCAACAACATCCCATCTACTCCACATGTTCTTAATACTTTCCACAATCCTTATCAATCCATCCTGTCATATGCTTTCTCCAAATCCATGAAGGCTGCATACAACTTCTTTCCCTTCTCTAGAAACTTCTCCACCAAAGATCTAAGAATGAATATCTGATCTACACAACCTCTTCCCTTCCTGAAACCTCCCTGTTCTTCTCCAACTAATTCCTCTGTTATTTCCCTAACTCTGTCAATAAGTATCCTACCATATACTTCTCCAATTACACTAAGAAAGCAAATGCCCCTATGATTACTACACACTTCTTTTTCCTCTTTTCCTTTGTAAAGGGGTATAATTATACCCGACTTCCAATCCTCCGGGACTCTACCTTCCTCCCGGGCCAATCTCCACACCTTCCACATCCATTCTACTACTATCTCTCCCCCACACTTCAGCATTTCACCACACACTCCATCAATTCCTGGGGCTTTCCCCATTTTAACTTTCATCAATGCTTCCACAACTTCCATCCTACTGATTTCTTTCTCTCTTCCCACACCCCTCCTTCTCCCAGCCACTTATACTTGCATTACTTTCATTCTCTATGTTAACAACAAGCATTACTTTCATTCTCTATGTTCAACAATTCATTAACCCTTAGTGAGGGGCAGCAGTTGGTGAGAAGCACCTAAAAAAAAAAAAATCGTCTTTATATAGATGCCCCCGACCACAGGACTGGAACATAAATATAGTTACACTGCATTACGTAATGTTTTAACAATCTATAGACTCTACTGCATGTAAGGCTTTAACAATCTATATATAGACTCAACTGCAATTTAAGGCTTTTACATAATCTATATATAGACTCTACAGCAGTTCAGAACAGTTGTTACATTTCATTAGCATAGCAAAGATGCTTATAATACTAAAACCTTAGTTTAGTTTGCAGCTATTGTTCATGTAAGGTAAATGGAATCACTCACAGGCAAAGCTGTGTCCAGGACTTGTGACCTGGTTGTGGTTTCCCTCCACCCTACCTCACTAAATTGTTGCTAACCTAACCTTTAATTGTTGCATCTTATGGCATTTTTCTTCTCATCTATTACTGTGGTACATGAGTCTGAGTACATCCAAATATTAAAAAAAAAGGATAAATTGAATTCTACAGGAGAAACAAAAGAGTGCTGCACCCCCTCTAAGAGCTGGGAACAGACTGATTGAGCCACCAGGTTCCCACTCTTATACAGGCCTCCCGCCACCCGTAGGTTGCCAGATAGGGATATCTGAGGCTCTAGGGCACTTACACATTACCGTCTATATATAGTCTCTGTTAGGATTTACAGGGGACAATTTTGGGGGTAGCGTCTATACATAGTCTCCCCGCAATTTTTCAGTCTATTTTACACAGTCTATATATATAGTTCCACCACTGGCTAAGGGTTAAAGTGTTCTCTCCATCTGCTCACTTTTTCTCCCTTCTCCACAAGTAATCTACAATTTTTATCTTTCACTCCCCAACTAACTTATCTGGCACCCAAACTCTCTTTACCTCTTTCCAGAACATTTTCTTACATTTCCTCCACTCTGCACTCAAATTCCTTCCAAATTCCTCATCCACTCTCTTACTTTTCACCTCTCTCCTCCTCTGTACTTTTTTTTTTTTCTTTTAATGAAAGGAAGAAAGGAACCAAAGGCCATGGGCCCACATACTGTTCCTTCCAAGAAATAAAAACAATATGAAAGAAAGCCAAATTCAACATCTGTTTATTTCGAGATGCCTGGACACACAGCGTTTGAAAGACTGGAGATCATAGGAAGTAGGGAATACAGACAGAGGAAGATAGTTCCAGAGTTGACCAGCTGCATAAATGAAGGACTGGGAGTAACGGTTAACTCTTGCATTTAACTCTTCGACGCCCCTGTTCCTCATCCACTCACTATACAGTAGGCGCGGAAAGTATTGACGCTTTTTTGCCGACGTCATTCTTTTTCGCGTTAAGTGAAGTATGGTCGATACTACCCTCCCCTGGGATGCGAAATGAGCTG
>JAGKTI010001875.1:22379-36298 GCA_018397915.1 Birgus latro | reverse complement strand
TAGGTTAGGTTAGGTTAGGACCGGACATGAAATTCACTGCTTCAACCTTTTTTCTAGCTGTTTTGCTTAAGAACCATGCATGGAAAAATTAAATGGCAAGCAGGAAATTATGATTAACATTTTCGGTAATTTTTAAACACATGTACAGCATGCTGAAAACACGTTAGGCATGAAGTTAGGGTACTTACGAACAAAAAGCGGCCGTCCTGATGTAATAACCCACTCTATCATCTCAGACTCTGACAGGAAAACGTTGCACCTGACACACCTTTCCACTTGAGAATCACCAGCACTTCTCACCAACACTTTCACCAAGGTTTTTTTATATAACTGGAATAACATCACTTCACTGCACTGTATACAACAGTAAATTCCCGTGTGGTCTAGTGACGATCCATGGAGCCTTGTGAACTTCTCAGCAGCAGCTTTCAGCTCCGTTCCACGTACCAACACACCAGAAGCACGTTGCTGTCGATACGAAATCAACGTGGAGCGGTCGATGTCTGCATACTTAGAGTAAACATCACCTTCCTCTGCACGTTTCGTCTGGTCTTCGATGCGAAATCAGCCGTGTACTGCTGTAGTTTGTCTCGGGACTTCTTGATATCAAACAAGGTGGAGCGAGGGAGGTTGAACTCAGGTAAGATGCGCCCTGTTGACCAGCCGGCGTCCACCTTGTCCAATATCTGCCTCTTCTTCTCCAGAGTCAAAACCACTCTTTTCCTCTTCTCAGGAGGCGGGGCCATCATCACACACATGATGAAGGTGAAGAGCAGTATCAAGCACTGTAGGAGGTAGGGTATCACCACAAACGCAATCACTTTGGCCGCCATTTTCGGAGTTGTTCACGAGGGAGGAGGGGAGTGGGTAATGGCAACCGATAGTGGTGTCACGAGTGTAAACAGAGGGGATCAGCGCGCGCGGGAAATTCAAACTGACGAGGTCCCAAAAAATCGAAAATTAATCGATTTTTTTCGGATTTTTTTCCATTTTGGGGGTTGGGCAGCCCAGAATGTCCGGTTAGTGAGTACGTCCGGTTATTGGACGTCCGGATATTAGAGGGATTACTGTATATAGTGCCATGGTAAGCTGTGCAGCTTCTGGATGCAAAAATGGGTACAGGAATTCATCAGAGAGTGATGGCATTAAATTTCACAAGTAAGAAATATATCTTGCTGCTAATTCTACAACATTCCTGCCCCCTGGGATGGGGCGGGAAGATTCTTCCCCAGTATCCCTGCATGAATGAGGCCATTAAAAGGGGCCCATTTATCTCCAGTCTTTCTCTCCATGACCTCTCTTCTGTCTTGTAGACATTTCCATGTTTCTTCTGGCCTTTACCAATCTGAACATTCAGCTTCATGACATGGATAGTGCCATAAAGGGTAAGTTCTGCACTGCAGCAACCTATGGTGTTGTTCTATACTCATTGGCTAAATGTACCTGATATAATTTGCTGAACTAGGCAGGAAAAAAATCATACAGAGAGAGAGAGAGAGAGAGAGAGAGAGAGAGAGAGAGAGAGAGAGAGAGAGAGAGAGATACCGGTAATCCATATACGTTTTTGTATTATAAGCGACGAGTGTATCTTTCTTAATAACCACTGCTTAGTGGGAAAAAAGTATTTTAATTTGAATCTGAGTGTTGGTGTTTCAATATGGCAGCCAAAATCACACGCCCTCGGGAGAGATTGCCACTCCATGCTATAGAGCTCAGTGGCTGAAAGTGAGGGTGAAAATGGAATCGATTTAAAAAAAAAAAAGAAAAAAAAAAAAGGAGTTTATCATTAAACCAAATGGCATAAGTCTAACAGTGGAGGAGCTACAACACCACAAATTTTGACAGCTCACCACAGAGGTACCCAGTAATTATTTTTTTTTTTACATTATGAGTACAGTAAGGCCTCACTATAATGGACTAATTGGGGCTCAGGCCAGTCCGAAATATGCGAAATTCCGATAAAAGCGACATCCGGACTTACCCCTTCTAATCCGGACTTTTTCCGATATATCAGACATTAGTCTGGATTGCATCAGTGGTTTTCACCACCATTGAAGTATTGTACTGTGTTATACCTTCACTACATTAATCAAATGGTATAATAATACTGTCATTAAGTGTGATTTAAGGGTTAAGGGACTGAACAGGGAGGCTGCCAGGGATCGAGCAGCGTGGAGAGCTGCCATTAGGTGATCAAGGCCAACGCATGCAAGCATGTTGGAGCCTTCAAAAACGAAAACGAAAACGAAACTGTGCACTGAAAAACATGTCTTTTACTTGTCTTATTGTGGTGAACATAGCTGAAGTTGTCAGGCAGTCCGGACTGCTTTCTGGCTTTATCGGACTTTTTCCGATATATAGGAGTTTAGTCCGGTAGCTCCTCGAGTCCGATAAAAGCGAATTCTGGTCTACTGAAGTCCGTTATATCGAGGTTTCCTCTGTATGCTGATTAAGTACGAGTCTGGGGGAAATAGCAGTAACATAGTTATTTTCTAGTCAGGAGGGTTAACAGGGGGTTAGTGAGGGACATTAAAGTTATAGGAAGAAAGGAGTGTGTGCGGCAGTACAAATTATTGATTTGTGACATGGTGCTTAAAGAACGAGCGATGAAAAGGAGGACTTATGTACCTAGGAGGAAAATATGGAAGCTGGAAAACCAAGCAGTAAGGGATGCCTTCTATAGTGAGATGAGGAGAGTGGTGGCTGAACAGGGAGCCGTAGACAGAGGCGTTAATGAACAGTACAGAGCCCTTGAGAGTTACTGATGCAATATGCAGTTGGAGAAGAGGCCCACCAAGACATAAAGTAACTTGGTGGTGGGATGAGGGTGTAGAAGCTGCAGTTAAGGAGAAAAGAAGGCTTTTCCGGAAATGGAAGAAGGGTGGTAACAAGGAGGAATACTTGGCTGCCAAGCATTGGGCTAGAAGAGAATCATCATCGCTCATTTTTGAAGGCTCCAACATGCTTGCATGTGTCGGCCTTGGTCACCTAATGGCGGCTCTCCATGCTGCTCGATCTCTGGCAGCCTCCCTATTCAGTCCCTTAACCCTTAAGTCACATTTAATGACCTCATCCCATGTCTTTCTCGGTCTACCCCTCCCCCAATATTAACACCTCTCACCCTCTGTACCCAATTAACCTCCCCCATCCTCTCCACATGTCCAAACCACCTCAGCCTGCCTCTCCTCATCACAACACCAATACACTCCAGTCCCATCCTACCTCTCAACTCTTCTATCGTAAGCCCAGCCCCCCCAGGCCTTGCACGCAGGGACGCACTGCACATCCACCTAATCATTGTCATTTCTGTACGTTTGAACCTGCGAATATCTTCTTCCTTTACTGCCCAGGTCTCACTACCATACAGCATCACACTCCTAACACATGCTGCATACAAAGACCCCCTAGCACGTAAGGAGAGTCCTCTCAATGTCAGGAGAGGCAACAGCTCCCTGAACTTCTTCCAACCACTTCTCACTCTAGCAACCGAGCTAACTCCAGCCCCACCTCCGGCACCTAACATGTCTCCCAAATAACAAAACTCCTCCACACACTCAAGAGACTCACCTGCAAGTTCAACCCTCTCACGCCTAACAATCTCCTCCTGCTCTCCCCGACACACCGCACACATGAAATCAGCATTATCTCGCAGTCTACCCCTAATACCACTACATCTCTTGTGCACCCACTTATCACAGACACTGCACAAGATGGAATTACTTCCCACACCTTTGTGGCAAACTGCACATGGCCACTCTCCCTCTCCTCTGATTGTACCGCCACCAACCCTAGATATCATCACTTTTGTTTTATCTGCATTTACCCTTAAGCCCTTGTGCCCCATACCATCTCTCCACTTCTTAAATCTTTCCTCAGCCTCCCCTTCATTCTCAGCAATCAACACCAAATCATCAGCATACAACATCTCCCATGGGAGTCCCTCTCTGAAGTCACGTGAGAGGGCTTCGAGCCCCATGATAAACAACAAGGGACTCAAAACTGACCCCTGATGCACACCAACATTCACGGGAAACTCATCACTCAAAGCTCCATTCACCCTTACCTGAGTGTGAGCACCCACGTACATGGCCATAACCACCCTAACCAGCCACTCTTCCAACCCTAGCTTTCTCATTGCCCACTTCACCACCTCTCTAGGGACTCTGTCAAAGGCCTTTTCCAAATCAACAAAAACAAAATACAATTCCCTTTTCTTGCCAATATATTTTTCCTGAAGCTGTCGAACAATGAATATGGCATCAGTGGTCCCCCTGCCTGGCATAAACCCAAACTGCATCTCATTGATATTCACTCTTTCTCTAATCATACCTTCTAGAACTCTCTCCATTACTTTCATTATCTGATCTAAGAAGTATACAGGGAAAAGATTGAGTCACAGAGACTTACTTGATAACCTAAATCATGTGTGAGGGAAAAATATGATATTTAAGGTGGCAAATCAGGTGAAGAGGGATAATCAGGATATTACAGGTGAGCAGTGTGTGAAGAATGATGAAGGAAGGGTAGTGGTGAACAGTGGAGATATTAAAGATGCATGGAGAGAGCATTAAAGATGGCATGGCTGTTGAATGAGGAGTTTGACTGGGACAGGGAAGGTTTGGAGCCAGCAGATTCAGTGATTGGCCCTTGGCCTTTGATTGACGCTGCTACTGTGAGTGAGGCAATAGGCAGGATGCAGGTGGGGAAGGCAGCAGGTATGTCTGGGTTGACTGCCGAAATGCTGAAGGCCTCAGGATGTACAGGAGTGAGGTTAGTCACTGGCCTGATAAATATGGTTACATATGAGTGTGTTGTCCCAGATGATTGGCTGAAAAGTGTAACTGTATATGTGCACAAAGGGAAGGGTGATGTCCTGGAAAGAGGAAATTATAGAGGTATAAAGCTTTTAGATCAGATATTGAATGTAATAGAGAGAGTTCTAGAAGGTATGATTAGAGAAAGAGTAAATATTGATAAGATGAAGTTTGGGTTTATGTCAGGCAGGGGGATCATTGATGCCATATTCACTGTTTGACGGCTTCAGGAAAAATATATTGGAAAGAAAAGGGAACTGTACTTTGTTTTTGTTGATTTGGAGAAGGCCTTTGACGGAGTCCCTAGAGAGGTGGTGAAGTGGGCAGTGAGAAAGCTTGGGTTGGAAGAGTGGCTGGTTAGGGTGGTTATGGCCATGTACAAGTATGTGGGTGCTCGCACCCAGGTAAGAGTGAATAGAGATTTGAGTGATGCGTTTTCCGTGAATGTTGGTGTGCATCAGGGGTCAGTTTTTAGTCCCTTATTATTTATCATGGTACAGTACTTGAAGTCCTCTCACGTGACTTCAGAAATGGAGTCCCATGGGAGATGTTGTGTGCTAATGATTTGGTGTTGATTGCAGAGAATAAAAGGGAGGCAGAGGAAAAATTTAGGAAGTGGAGAGATGGTATGGGGCACAAGGGCTTAAGGGTAAATGCAGATAACACAAAAATGATGATTTCTAGGGTTGGTGGTGGTACAGTCAAAGAAGAGGGAGAATGGCCATGTGCAATCTGCCACAAAGGTGTGGGAAGTAATTCCATCTTGTGCAGTGTTTGTGACAAATGGGTGCACAAGAGATGTAGTGATATTAGAGGTAGACTGCGAGATAATGCTGATTTTGTGTGTGCAGCATGTCGGGGACAGTAGGTGGAGATTGTTAGGCGTGAAAGGATTGAACTTGGTGGTGAGTCTTTTGAGTGTGTGGAGTTTTTTTATTTGGGAGATGTTATGAGCTGGAGGTGGGGCTGGAGCTAGCTCGGTTGCTAGGGTAAGTGGTTGGAAGGAGCTGTTGCCTCTCCTGACACTGAGAGGACTCTTCCTATGTGCTAAGGGGTCTTTGTATGCAGCAGGTGTTAGGAGTGTGATGCTGTATGGTAGTGAGACCTGGGCAGTAAAGGAAGAGGACATTCGCCGGCTCAAACGTACAAAAATGACAATCATTAAGTGGATGTGCAGTGCGTTCCTGCGTGTAAGGCCTGGGGGGCCTGGGTTTACGACGGAAGAGTTGAGAGGTAGGATGGGACTGGAGTGTATTGGTGCTGTGATGAGGAGAGGTAGACTGAGATGGTTTGGGGATGTGGAGAGGATGTGGGATGATAATTGGGTGCAGAGTGTGAGAAGCGTTAATATTGGGGGTGGGGTTGTGAGGGGTAGACCGAGAAAGACATGGGACGAGGTCATTAAGTGTGACCTCAGGGTTAAGGGACTGAACAGGGAGGCTGCCATAGATCAAGCAGCATGGAAAGCCGCCATTAGGTGACCAAAGCTGACGCATGCATGTGGTAGCCTTCAAAAATGAAATGCAAGGCTTCATTTTGCTCAGGAAATTATGGTCTAATTTTTTGTTTGGAATATTTAATCAAAACGCTTATCTTTATATACCGGTATCTCAAAACCCATGTGTGGGACATCCAGAAAAAAAAAAGTGAAAGGTTTAATACAAGTCATTTAAAATACCACTATTGCTCTTATAACTTACACTTCCCTGACAATCTGCTGGTATAATTCAGGATGCCTAATTTAAGTAAACATGCAAGTAAAAACTATACATTACAGTTAAAACAAAACTACAAATTCAATTCTGCCTGAGAAGCTGCAAGTTGTAACCGGTTCACTTACACTTACCAATCCAACATGAATTTGTAAATTTTACTAGTATTCGAAACTATATTACCGCAATATATACAAGCAAAATGAGGTTCATTCACAAACCTTTACAACACATAATGTACCATATGATCACGGATTAAGCCTAGTACACCGGTTATATTCTCACCTTCTTAGATAGGCGTCCGATTTCCCTTTAAAGGCGTTGAAAGCTGCCTTCTGTCCCTCAGGTACTCTGGCAGCAAACGCCGCCCAGTCAATCGATGAAGCAGCAATTCTCCGGGCAGCCATTATTGTAGAAAATATTTCTATCGGCTGCGGAACAGACGATCAGCTGCTAGCCTGCTTGGAATTGGATCCCAGCGTTGCCATACCAAACTTAACAAATATCTCTCGACTGTCGCATAATACAAGTTTCTCTTCAAAATAGCTAAGAAATGTGTCAGAATATCCAAAATATCGCTAATATTGTAAAATTTCTATGATACTGATAGCTTTCTTGTAACTGGAAAACTGCAGTTAAAACGGAAGTTATCTAGCAAAAGGTGCTATATTGCCTGCCCTACAAGTCCATGAAAAGCACTGGGAAATAAATGACTCACGGAGGATTATCAAACCTGTCATTGAAATGAAAAACATTTATTGTTGTAAAAGGTACAGAGTACTAATACAACAAAAGAAGGTGGTGGGTCATAACTATATAATTAAACATACATACTGTTATGCTACATACTCATTCTCAACCTCTTGCTCCCTGAGTACGAGGAACTGAGCTCGTTCGCACTTGAAGTGTCATATCAGCTTGCCCATGATTAGTATTATAGGCAGGCTAAAAATAACTGGCCGGTCTTAGAGCACAATATTGTTCTTTTCAGGATGATATGTACAGAACAATATACAGTAATAAATAACACCTATTTATCATTTTTCCTCCTTTCAGTTGTGCGCCGACATGATGTGACCTCCCGCAGCCGTCACCACAAGTGCCGCGGGCATCGCCTTTCTGATCATACCTTCAGCAACATGGCCCAGACTGCTGCCCATGATAGTCTCCCGTCCTCGGACAGTGACGGGGAAGGGCAAGAAGTGCCTCAAACGCGAGAAACGACCGTGGATGGTGGTGCCGGTGCCATGGCACAAGCGGCACCATGTATCACCGAGTTTCAGCAAACTACAGTGCACAGGGGAGGACGGCGATGTGCCAGCTACTTAACGTGACATGGACTTAGGTGTCCCGGAGGAACAACGTGATGCCAGAGGGAAGTTGAATTTTTTCTCGGATTGTGAACTCTCCCTCTCACGAAAAGCAATGTGGGCCATTTCAGGGGCAAGAGTTCCCTGATTTTGAGGTAGCCTACTGTTCAGAGAGGGTAAGGCACACCCCCGTATGTGACTGTGAAAAGTGGCCCTGCAGTAGACTGCCTGACCAGAGATGGATTTCAGGACGATGTCTTGGGGAAAGCCCCAGGAATTGATGGAGTGTGTGGTGAAATGCTGAAGCATGGGGGAGAGATAGTAATAGAATGGATGTGGAAGGTGTGCAGATTGGCTTGGGAGGAGGGTAGAGTCCTGGAGGATTGGAAGTCTGGTATAATTATTCCTCTGTACAACGGAAAAGGGGAAAAAGCAGTGTGTGGTAATCATAGGGGCATTTGCCTTCTCAGTGTAATAGGAAAAGTATATGAATCATAGGGGCATTTGCCTTCTCAGTGTAATAGGAAAAGTATATGGTAGGATACTTATTGACAGAGTTAGGGAAATTACAGAGGAATTAGTTGGAGAAGAACAAGGAGGTTTTAGGAAGGGAAGAGGTTGTGTAGACCAGATATTCATTCTTAGATCCTTAGTGGAAAAGTTTCTAGAGAAGGGCAAGAAGTTGTATGTAGCCTTCATGGATCTGGAGAAAGGATATGACAGGGTGGATAGACAAGGATTGTGGAAGGCATTAAGGATATATGGAGTGGATGGGAAGTTGAAGGCAGTGAAGAGTATGTATGAGGGTGCTAAGGCTGCAGTGCGTGTGGATGGCAAACTGAGTGAATCTTTCCATTTGAAGGTTGGATTGAAACAACGATGTGTCATGTCTCCATGCTTGTTCAATCTGTACATGGATGGGGTTATAAAAGAGATACAAGGTCGGGCAGTGGATGTTGGAGCGGCCCTAGTGAGAGAGGGCAGTGTTTGGAAACTCCCTGTACTGTTGTTTGCAGATGATACTGTGTTGTTGAGCGAAGACGATGGGGAGCTGCAAGGCTTGGTAGATGAGTTTGGGAGTGTGTAAGAAACGGAATCTACAGGTGAATGTAGGGAAGAGTACAGTGATGGTCTTCGAGAGAAGTGAAGCCAGTGAATGTACAGTGAGATTGGATGGGAAGGATATGGAGAATGAGTGAATTTAACTACTTGGGCAGTGTGATGAGTAGGGATGGAAGTCTGGAGGGTGAAGTGCTCGAAAGGGTGCAGCAGGGAAGGAAGGTTGTTGGTTCATTGAAAGCAGTGATAAGAAACAGGGAGGTGAGCATGGAAGTGAAAAAGTTGTTACATGACAGTATTGTGATACCAACTCTAACATATGGAAGTGAAGCTTGGACCCTGTTGGAAGGACAGAAGTCAAGAGTGAGAGCAGTGGAAATGAGTTATTTGAGAGGAGCATGTGGAGTCACATGGAGAGACAGACTAACAAATGAGAAAGTGAAGGAGCGTTGTGGTGTGGTTGTGGACGTGATGGGAAGCGTTAGGAGAAACACGTTGAAGTGGTTTGGGCATGTGGAGAGGATGGAGAGTGATAGACTGACGAGGAGAGTGTATGTAAGTGAGGTGGAGGGGGCGAGAGGGAGGGGGAGGCCGAGGATGAGATGGAGTGGAGAGGTATATGAGAGAGGGGGGTGTGAGTTGGGAGCGTGGTAGTGAAATGGCGGGGGACAGAGTGACATGGAGGTGATTTGTTTGTGGCCACCCCGTGCGGGATTGAGGCGTCTGGCAATAGATAGATAGATAGATAGTCTTGGTAGCTGTGATCAACCGCCCCCATTCCTCATAACGTTTCTGTCTTCTGGGCCGTGGAGAACCTTGAGATACCAGAAAATGCCCTGTGGATGAAGAGAAGAATGGTTGGCCAACATCCCAGACTGCAGCTTATTGTTCTGTTAGAGGGGGAGAAAGTATTCATCAGGACACAAGGATACAGGAAAGTTGCACGCTATGTTTCGGAGCCTGATCTCTGCTATTGCTGTAGCAGGTGGAGGAACCTTGCATGGAAGTGTAATGCAGCATACAGGTGCCGCTTCTGTGCTGGGAAGCACGAGGGTAACACCTGTCTGGAAAAAATCAAGATAGGCGAACACTTCAAACCCAAGTGCTGCACCTATGGAGGGGAACACAATGCCCACTCGTCCCTTTGTCCCCAGAAACCACAGACGATCCAGGCACACTGCCGCTTGAACTCATGGAGTCCAACCACCACAGCTGCCACCGACCAATGTTTGGGACACCTGCTTACAGGCCTCAAATTCCCCACATCTAGGGCAAGCATCCACTGCTGCACCCGTTCACGGTCAGCCGGTATGTCCTGCTGAGTCCTTGGCAAGCCAGCCCCAGATGGCTATTCCGGTCAGCATGAACCCAGTCTACGGGACGCATTTAGTGATCTTCAGTTGGCAGTGCAAGACCTATCCCGGAGACTTCATGAGGTTGATACACATTCACAACAAAAAAAACGACAAGTGGAGGACTTCTTTGTTGAGTCAGACATAGAGAACGACGATTCTGCTTCCACTCATCTAGGTCATGGGAGCGGTGAGGAGCCTGCCGCTGGACACGCAAACCTGACGGGGACTTGCCGTAAGGACAAAACTAGGCTACCTTTGCATACCCAGGTAAGGAAGCTTACAAAGTACTACGATGCCTTGACCCGAAATATGGAAGAATTTAGGCTCTCAATTGAGCAGTAGGCAGCAGTACATAGATGGCAGTCCCCCATCCAATGGATACAGTGGTTTTTGGGTGCAACCACAAGCCCTCTGATAAAAATAAGTTACATTATGTGTGAAATATGAGCAGAATTAGAAAATATCAGTAGGGCGGACCACGCAAGCCCCCCCACCCAAGCAGAGACAGTAAACGTTAGGAAGGCAGACGACACCATGGGGAGGCAGGTAAGGCACGGAGCATTTCCGGGCAGGACCTGCCCACCTGTATCATTACCATATATCCATCTCACTCCCAACCAACTCCGCACCAGGTATGCAGTGGAAACCACTTTGGCTCCAGCCGGAGCAGCCCTCGTCAGGTAAGGGGCGGGATTGTCCTTACAATCCCGAGTAGCACCGCAGCACAGGCCACTGTCCATGCTGGGTCTGAGAAAGAATGCAGGCCATCATCCGCTCCTCAGCTACCATCCCCTGCAGGGTCACAACACAGGCCATCATCCGTGTCAGATTGGAGGCTGAGCAAGCCATCGTCCGCTCTTCTCCTGCAGTATCCCCCAGGGGCAGCGCCGCGACACAGATCACCGTCCGTGTCAGGTCTGAGGCAGGGCAGGCCATCATCCACCCCTTAGCTGCCACCTCCTGTAGGACCGCAACACACGCCACCGTCCATATTGGGTTTGAGGCTGAGCCGGCCATCGTCCGCTCATCACCTACAGGAGGTTCACTCCCTTTTTCAGGGAGTAGGGTAGAGCAGGCCACCACCCGCTCTTTCCCTGTAGGCCGAAGAGATAGGAGAACCGCCGTGTCGGCGTCAGGCCGCACGGGGGAGGCAGAGCAGGCCATCGTCTGCTCCTCACCCCTCTGTCTCTAAGGTGTTCTCTGGAGATGGCATTCCTTGTCTGGCCTACCACCCCCCGTGTGGCCAGGTGGGACTTCTCGAGTCCTCACACAGGTGAGCTCCTGGATGACCTGCTGGTGATGGTTGTGTGTGTGTGTGTGAAAGATTCGTCACATGAATGTGACACGGGGTCAGGTGATGGCTGATGATGATGATGATGAGATTCGCCACACGGGTGTGGCACGGGCTCAGGATGGAGAGCCCGTAAGTGACAAATCATGATGAAGAATTAAAGAGGAGCGTCCGCTGCATGGCGGCAGACGGACACGGACAGAAGAAAGGAAATAAAGAAAGTGGCGCTATGACTAGCGAGGCGGAGGGTAAGAGGAGACAGTGGAGAGGAGGGAAGAGACAGGGGAAAGAGCAACCATCTCAGCAGCAGTGTCAGAACGAGAAACACGCCTGACAAGATGGTTGCGAAGAGAAAGACGAAGAGAAACAGTGGAAGGGCAGTCCAAAAGATAGTGTAGAAGAGGCCAATCGTCTAGGTGATGGCTGCTGCGGCTGGAGAGTAGTGTCCCCGGACTGCTAACTCGGGGTTTGTCCGGTTGCGGGGAGGAGGGACATATGTGAAAGGCGAGATGGGCCGTTGTGGCCCGGGAGTCACATGTCCGGTGTCTCCCTGTCTTGGTGGGTGGGGGTGTCATCGTCAGGGTGCATTTTAAGTGTAAATCGCCCAAGAAGACGTAGTGATTAGTCTGTATCAATGTATAAGTGCTATCCTGTAATGTGAAATCAGTGCCCAAGTTACCATATAAGTGATCCCTGTTATATTGCAACTTCAGTATCAGAATTTTGCTATAAAATATTAATGCTATACCAAAATTGTAATATACATTCCCAAGTCCTGTTGTAAATGGTCTATGTCAGTGTCTCTATATGTCCATACATATCTGTTTTGTACCATCTCTCCTCTGTATTTGTGTAATATCATATTGTTATTGTTATGCTACGTATTTGTGGGACGGTTTCTCGCCCTCAAATACACAGGCGAAAGCGGGTCCCTATTCTAGACCGGGAGGTAACTCCTAAGAGTAGGACTGGACACAAAAACAAGGCAGTAAATATCATACATGTATTCTTGACATAAAACACAGAACAATAGTACATCACAGATATTACAAAGGATTGGCCGGGGGCAAGTGGACACTGTACACAATTGCTATCTGTCACTTTACCTTCTTGTTCAAGTATGGTACTATTCACCCGACACTCGTGTTACATACAACACATTTATATCTTCGGACACAGGAATGGTTTTGACACAATTTCTAAAACCCGTATAGCACTGGACGGCACTACATATATATATATACCTTACGTTACACCTGTATTTCAGGTACCTGGCGGCCGGAAGTCTATCACAGGTAGGGTTGCCCGTAAAGGTCATTAACAGGGGGAACTGTGATAGTTTGGTATGCCCGAGTTAGACACATTGCTGAGACAAGGGGCTGATGCAAGTTTAACTGAACACAGGGGAGGGGGAACGTAAGCACCAGCGCAAGGCACAAAGACACAAAAGGGGCATGTCTAGATTATCACTGAGACTGTCTAGGGCGGCAGGACTCTACCTCCCAATATAGGTCCGGCCACGTTCTATCTATCAGCACGTCCAATCTTATTCGGGGTTCCTGGTCACTTCACTTTGAGGATACACTGTAGGGAATCACTCGTAAGATACCTGTTGATGCACACTAAAACTGAGCTTAAGGGTACACACACATATACATAGATAGTCCACTCACTTGGGTAACACTGATGGGCCCAGGTCGATTCCTCCGTCAGGAGGGAAACAGGGGCGGAGTGGCGTGTTCCTGGGCAGGGCCCCACACGTGGCTGTGGGGCTAAGGGCTCGGTCCGAAGAGGGCTAGGAGCCGGGCCTGACGTCGGATCTGGGAGCGCCGTCAGACCTCACCCACCGGTAGGTCGTGCCCTGGTGTGCGGGGCAACTCCTGGGGCAACAGGGGATCCAGGGGACTGGAACCCGGGGCGGCTGGGCTGCGGCAACTGCTCGAGGGCGGCGGCGCCGTCAGGGATGCCTCACAGGAAGCTCGGGCCCGGGGAGTGGTGGATGGGGCCCGTCGTTGGCTGCGAGGTCTGCGGGGGCTCTGGTCCGGCAGCTGGTCACCCTGGTGGAGCCGTAGGGAACCAAGGTCCTGGGTAAGACCCTGCCACGTCTCGGGTGTAGGGTCCTCTCCTACTGCTGGTGCTCCCGTAGGAGAGGAGCGGACTATGGCCAGCTCTGCTCCTGACCTGACGTGACTCGTGGCCAACGCCTGATGGGTACCAGGGACCAGGGACGGTAGTTTCCTGGCGGCTTGTGGCCTGCTCTGTACTGGGCCAGGCGTGACTCGTGGCCAACGCCTGCGTGACCGTGAGGGTAGCTGCCTGGCGGCTTGTGGCCTGCACTGCGCTAGGTCTGGTTTCCTGGCGGCTTGTGGCCTGCACTG
>JAGKTI010001875.1:0-22038 GCA_018397915.1 Birgus latro | reverse complement strand
AGCTTCCTGGCGGCTTGTGGCCTGCACTGCATTAGGTCTAGTTTCTGGGTGGCTTGTGGCCTGCACTGTATTTGGTCTAGCGTGACTCATGGCCAACGCCGAGAGGGCACAGGGAGAGAGTTTCCTGGCGGCTTGTGGCCTGCACTCTGTTAGACCTGGTTTCCTGGCGGCTTGTGGCCTGTACTGTGTTGGGCCTGCTTTCCTGGTGGCTTGTGGCCTGCACTGTGTTAGGCCTGGCGTGGCTCGTGGCTGAGCCGAGGGGGCACAGGGAGACATGGTTTCCTGGCAGCTTGTGGCCTGCACTGTGTTGGGCCTACTTTCCTGGCAGCTTGTGGCCTGCACTGTGTTGGGCCTGCTTTCCTGGCAGCTTGTGGCCAGCACTGCGTTAGGTCTGGCGTGGCTCGTGGCTGACGCCGAGAGGGCACAGGGAGAGATGGTTTCCTGGCAGCTTGTGGCCTGCACTGTATTGGGCCTACTTTCCTGGTGGCTTGTGGCCTACACTGTGTTGGGCCTGCTTTCCTGGCGGCTTGTGGCCTGCACTGTGTTAGGCCTGGCGTGGCTCATGGCTGACGCCGAGGAGGTGAGCTCTGGGACGGCTATGGCCTGTGCCGATGAGCTTAGGTCACTAGCAGCTGAGGGACGGACTATGGCCGATCTTGCCTCATGCCCAGATCCTGCCTCATGCCCAGTACGGCTCGTGGCCGGTACCGCGGTGCCGCTCTTGGGGGAACGCCTACAGGAGACGGATGACTGTTGGCCGGTCCTGCCTGACCGACACGCGTCCATGTCATGGCCCTGTGGCGGGGAAACAGCTGGGGAACGGACAATGGCCAATTCTGCCCCGTACCCGGTACGACAATGGCCGGTACTGCGCTGTGTGGAGTTGTAAACTCCACCCCTTACCTGCAGAGCTGTGCTCCGGCCGGAGACAAGGTGTTGGCGACTGCTACCTTTCCGGGCCCTCGCCTGAGCACAAGAAGGGCGCCGGGAATTTGAACAGGTAGGTCGTTCCTGCTCCCAGCTGCGCTGCGCTGGGGGGTAATCCCCTGGTGATCTGGGGGGGGTTGGGGGAGCAGGTGTCGTCTGCCCCGCTCGCCGTGTGGTTGGCGGCTCCAACCCCTAACTCCTGTATTTCAGTTATGCTACGTATTTGTGGGTCGGTTTCTCTCCCTCAAATACGCAGGCTATAGCGGGTCCTTATTCTAGACCGGGAGGTAACTCCAAAGAGTAGGACTGGACACAAAAACAAGGCAGTAAGTATTACACACATGTATTCCAGATATTTTCCCAAGGACAATAGTACATCACAAATATATTACAACTGGGTTGGTCGGGGATAGGTTAACTCTTTACACAAATGGAATCTGTCACTATACCGACTGGTAGAAGTATGGTACTATTTACCCAACACTTATGGCACATACAATACACTTATAATTTAAGACACAGGAATGAATTTACTATAATTTCCTAAACCCGTATAGCACTGGACGCCACTGTATATGAGTTATGTTAACACCTGTGTCACAGATATCTGGTGGCCGGAAGTCTATCTCAGGTAGTGTTGCCCGTAGTGATCACTGGCAGGGGGGACTGCGATATTTTGGTATACCCTGACTAACGTGCCTGGACACGGGGGTGAGTGGAGATTTAATGCACAAAGGGGAGGCACGATGGAAATAACATGGACTCCTTCTGCTGGTCACTTAAGGGTTTCACTCACGTGCCTGTGGGTTGGGGAGGGAGAGTTTAATTAACAAGGGAATGGCACAACCGACACAATATTAATGTTCTGCTGGTCACGAAGACTGTCCGAGACTGGGACTCTACCTGAGATATAGGTCAGGCCACGTTTTAGCTATTAGGCTCGTCCAATCTTATATTCTGGGTTCCTGGTCACTTAAACTCGAGAATACACTATAGGGGATCACTCGTAATGTATACGTTAATGCACACAAATATCTGGGTCAAAAGAGCACACACATATGTAAAGTCCACTCACTTTGTTACCACTGGTGTGCCCTAGGTTGATTCCTCTGTCCGGAGGAAGGGCAGAGTGGCGTGCCCCTGGACAGGGCCCCACACACAGTCGTGGGGTTAGGGGCTTGGCCCGAAGAGAGCCAGAAGATGGGCCTGTCGTTGGGTCTGGAAGAGACTCAGGGAGGCCTCGCCCACATGTGAGTCGCGCCCTGGTGTTCGGGGCAACTGGGGACCCAGGGCACTGGAACCCAGGGCGGCTGGACTGCGGCAACTGCTAGAGGGCGGTGTCGCCGACAGGGTCGTCTCACGGGAACCTCGGGCCAGGGGAGTAGTGGACAGGGCCTGTCGGGCCAGGGGAGTAGTGGACAGGGCCTGTCGTTGGCTGCGGGGTCTGCAGGGACTCTGCTTCAGCCATTGTTCACCCTGGTGGAGTTGCAGGGAACCAAGACCTCATGCGAGGCCTTGCCACGGCTCGGGTGAAGGGTCCTCTCTGGCTGCAGGTCCTCCTGTAGGAGAGAAGCGGACGGTGGCCTGCTTTACACCTGGCCCGACGTGACTTATGGCCAACGTCGTGGTAGCACAGGGGGGATCAGCTTCAAGGCGGCTAGTGGCCTGCTCTGCCTCTGGCCTGACGTGACTTATGGCCGACGTCTGGGTGGCCCAGGGGACAACAGCTTCAGTGCACTTATGGCCGACGTCTGGGTGGCCCAGGGGACAACAGCTTCAGTGCGACTAATGGCCTGCCCTACCTCTGGCCCGACGTGACTTATGGCCGACGTCTGGGTGGCACAGGGGACAACAGCTTCAGTGCGGATAATGGCCTGCCTTACCTCTGGCCTGATGTGACTTATGGCCGACGTCAGAAGGGCACAGGAGGTGGTAGCTCTGGTGCGGCTCCTTACCTCTGGCCCGACGTGACTTATGGCCGACGTCGGAAGGGCACAGGAGGTGGTGGTAGCTCTGGTGCGGCTAATGGCCCGTATCGTTGAGCTGGGAGCACTAGTTGCAGAGGGACGGACTGTGGCCGATCCAGCCTCGTACCCAGTACAGCTTATGGCCGGTACTGCGAAGCGGACGACTTATGGCCTGTACTGCCCGGCCGACACGCGTCCGTGTCGCGGCCCTGTGGCGGGGATGCAACTGGGGAACGGACTGTGGCCGATACCACGGTGTTGCGTGGAGTTGTAAACTCCACCGCTTACCTGTTGAGTAGAGTTCCGGCCGGAGACTAGGTGCCAGCGACTGCTACCTTTCCGGGTCACCACCTGGGCGCAAGAGGGGCGCCGGGAAGTGATACAGGTACGCCGTTCCTGTTCCCAGTCGCTCTGTGTCAGCGGCGGTTCCCCGGTGGGGTGGTGCTGGGGGGGTTTGGGGTGCTGGTGCCTTCTGCTCCGGCCGTCATGTTGTCTGTGGCTCCAACCCCTAACTCCTGTATTTCACGTATCTTGCCGCGGAGTTGAGAATTTGGTTAATATACTGTATGTTTGTCAGTTTGGCCTCAGCCAAGTTTTTATGTCTTGTTCTATCAGTTGTATGCATTGACCCGGTCTTGCCAAGAACCCTAGCGTAAGCATACGTGTTCGAGGAACAAGGAGTTGACCCTCGAAAACGTAGCATAACAATATGCTATAAAATACACACGCATTCGTAAGATATACTACAAACAAGAGTAAGGGGTATCAACGTACATGAAGAGACATCCGTTGAAGACAGGCAGGTGATAAGCATAGCTTGTCTTCAATTTGTGACTTGCCCTATCGTACATCTATTATTTATAAGTTAACCCGTTTTAAATTGAATTCTACGATATGGTTTTAAGAATCAGTTATAATTCCGAATACTGTATAAATCCAGAGGAGGAAAAAAGAAAAAAGGGGTTATGACCGTACCAGGCTCGAGACCATCTAATGTTAGAATAGAAAACATCCGGGTGTTGCAGCGAGGTGATGGCTGCTGGTGGCACAGTTTTGCCCTTCGTACGGGGCATAGATTTAACCAAAAATGACTTCAAGGTAAGGGAATAAGAGTTTAATGGTATTCAGTAATAGTCTGAGGAATAATATTACCATAGCTCTAGTGTTTTACCACGTATTTTGAAGTTTCAGCGGTGACTGGTCAACATTATTTTGTCTCGTTCAGTTCCAAATATAGCCAATGAAAAACATTTTGAAGCACAAAACCCCAATTTCTAAGTATATATTCATACTAGGTTTACAGTTTGCCAGGAAGATAGATTTAGGAAAAGGGGTGTGGTACTGAAGCAGTGCATAGAATGAAAAATGCCATAACTCATTCGTGTCAAACTTTTAAGCACTGAAACTTCGGTTATAAAGGATGGTTTCATTGGTACATATACTTTTGAATATTTTAGAGGCTCTAATTATATATTTGAGGTCATAATTTTTGTGGTTAACTCTCTTGCACTCGTATCAGTACTTTTGTATAAAATCAGTTCAGTAACCATAGTAGTAGCAACCTACGGCTGATGCTGCCTTCTTCATGCAGTCTGCCATCCTCCTTTTGAGGGAATAGAGAGAGTTGTTGCATTTTTGTATCGACAGGTACCCGGGAAGACTGGTTATATCAGTGTCTCCAGATGAAGCCATCCCTCTCCAGCACTGCTATGACACAAAACCAATCTATTAATTTTATGGTATCTTTTATGTGATAAGACCATAGTCTAATTAAGCTCCATGAAGAAATTAAGTTTATTGTTCAATAAATTAATGATGTTAATGAAGCAAGAGACCACTTCACAGATATTACAAAAAATTCTCACTTTTGGACTGATTTAGAAAGTGTAAAGATGTGCAAATTCTAGTATAGGGACAATACATTTTTAATTAATCAAATTAATACCGTATTGTTGTAGATGAGGTTAGATTATCGCCAAAATGGTGTATCAAGATAATGACCATTCATCTTTGGTGCCACCATAAATGAAACAAAGGTTGATTTTCAAAGAAAGTAAGTGAGATTCAGTGAAAAAATATAATAAATGAATAAATAAAAGATAACAAGAATGCTGAAACTCAAAAATGCATTCAGAAACAAGGTAGAGAAGGCCTGTGGTGAAGAAAAAACTGAAAAAAGAAAAATTGCAAAATTGAACTGTTCCTCATGGAAATGTCTTCTGTGATACAGTCCTCCCCCTCCCTGTCACTCAGGAACCTCTGCAGAAGTGAGTAATACTTTTGAGAGTTGGGGGTAGTATGGGGTTAAGAAGCACTGAAATGACGTGAGTTCAGAAAGAATGAGAAAACCTGTAAAAACTGAAATTTTAGCCAAGTTTCAACCAAACTTTGCTGAATTCAAGGTTTTCAAAGAAATGTAAGGAAGGAAAATCTGAACCAAGTAGTACCGTAGACAGTACTTATCTGTATACTGTCCATTAGGCTTCAAAAAATGACAGCAACATCTTACTGTATAACTTTACAGGACACAGGGATCCCTCGCAGCATCAAGGAGATGTCCAGCTTGCGGTGGCTTAGGGCAAACAACACTGGCATTGATGCAGTACCAGATGAAATTAGTAAACTACAGAAACTTGTGAGTATCTTGATTGGTTATGTTGGACTGTATTTCTGGGGAAAAATTCTTATTGTTGCTGCTTGAGGCTCATCCTAACATGAACCCAGTGTACAGAGGCTGAAATTATCCTGCTGTCTACCATTTTCCATTCAGGGGATAGGGAGGGAGTTAACCCCTGCATGGCTGGCGCCTTTACATAACACTCGCGCGTGAAAAGGCAGGCAACGTTACATAATGTTTGTCCATTTTTTGTCATAATTCATCGGGTAAATTGGGTGATATGCTTCCGGGACTATCACACACTCAAAAATTGCCAAGCAGATAAGTGAACAGTCATAAATAAATGCATGTGTTTTAGTGTTATAAGTTCAAGTATGATAGAAAATAATACATAAGATTAGAAAAATTGTACATTTATGTACAGTGTGTAGTGTGGAAAATACAAAATGAAGACATAGAACACAGTAAATAATGCATAAATGATAAAGTTAGTGTTTAGTGGTGAAGAAAACGAGAGTGAGTGGGAAGTCCGCTAGCCTCGCCAGTCTGTGCAACTGGTGATAAGTTGCCATAAGTGCTATTCTTCTCCACCCCGTACAGCCAGCTGTCATGCTGTATCACATAACACCTTTTTCCTTCGTTTTTCATCCATTTTCATCTATTTATATACGTATAGGCTTATTCCTCGATACTTTATTTTTCTGAAAATATGCTGTCCTATAGAGATGTATAAGTACTAGATCAGTTGCCCTCCCATAAGGGGTTAATGTATGTTTATATAATCTTCCCAGGTGTATTAGTGCCACCATGTGAAGGCACCCCTCCCCCTAGCAATAATGAGATAGGCTAATAATGGTACTGTTCATCGTGATGGGGAAATAAGGATAGCTAAAACTGAATGGATTGGAAGGAAGGCAAGATGAGAACTAAGAAACATGTGTGGTAACATGGAAGTCTGGCGCACCCAGGGAACTTTTCAAGATGCTTGACTTAGCTAACTATCCTAGTCCTGCTCACTCCATCCCTCCACCCGATCCATGGTCCCATCTTGCCTCTTCCCATTTCCCCTTCCATCTGACTCACATAGTAGTACTGTACATCTCCTAGTCAGTCTCTCATTGATCATCCTTACATTATGTTTGTTTTCACAGGAACATTTGTCACTCAAAAACAACAGCATAGACAAGCTCTACGGTGCAGTGACCAGCCTTCCATGCCTTCGCTCCCTAAATGTCCGTCACAACAGCCTCAGGAAGTCTGGCATCCCCAGGGAACTGTTTGAGATGGATGACCTCACCACCCTAGACTTCTCGCACAACAACCTGACGGAAGTGCCCGAGGGTTTGGAAGAGGCCAAGTCTCTCCTCGTGCTAAATCTCTCTAGCAACCAGTAAGATGTCTGTCAGTTCTTGTGTGTTTGATTTGTTTCATGTTTTTATGGTTGTGCCTGTGTGGATGGTCATGCCTGTAAGGTGTAGTCAGTATTCCAGAGGCTTCACTGGTGAGTGAATGAGTGTGTGGTCCATTTCAGTGGGCATGATGTTGTTTAGTTCTCCATCTGTTATGTTTTCCTGTTGCTTTCTAAACCTTGCCTAATATCACCCTAGACTTCTCACACAACAACCTGACACAGATGCTGGAAGGTCTGGAAGATACCAAGGCTCTCTTGGTGCTGAATCTCTCTGATAACCAGAAAGATGTCTGTCATTTGTAATCAATTGGATTTGTTGCATGGTTGGGGTTTATTTTAATGTAATCCCACTTAGGGATGAGTGAGGCTGGTCACTCTCATCTTAAATGTCAGGACCAACTTGCCTAGCCCTGGGCTTCTACGCTTCTTGTGGGACAGCACAGGATTACATGATGAATGAATATGAATGAAGATAAATTTAAGCATGGGGTAAAAATACAGTATATATGTGTTTGCAGCATTGAGGAGATCCCAGCGCAGGTGTTTGTCAACTGCACGGACCTGCTCTACCTCAACCTGGGGGACAACCACCTTGAGACCTTTCCTCCGCAGATACGACGCCTGGTGCACCTTCACACCCTTATCCTCAACAACAACCCCCTCACACACTTCCAGTTCAGGTCAGCAACTTGAATTTACCCATTTGTGTTTTCGTCTTTTTACAACCAGGTGATTTTCTTCTTTTGCAGTTAAGGTCAGCAGTTTGTCCCTTTCGGACTAGTGACTTATTCCATATTTATTGAACTACTCTCAGTTATATTTGCAAAAGTATGCAGTATAAAGAAATGGTTTTTGCAAGGTATATTGCCAACACTTCACACCACATCTTACCAAAGTCGGATAGTTTATATGTTTTGGTTTGGATGGTTGGGGCGCTCATCATCCTCTCACCTGATATAGTGCTGCTTTCGGGTGACTGCCCTTTCCTCTCTTCCTTCACTTTTTCTCTCCTTCCTCTTCTGTCATTCTTTCCTTCATTCTTTCCTCTTCCTTCTCTCTAGAGGTGATTCTGCACTGAGTGTAGTACCAGTCGAGCAGGGCAGTACTTCCAAGGTGGATGGAAAGCTGGTGATAGGGAGAGCTGGAGCTCCCGTTTCATCAGCCCTTGGGACTAGTTTCCGACCATCCCCCTTTACTGAACTTTTTCAGTGTTTCAGTAATGTAGGGAGTAGGCCAGCATGCTCTCCAATACAAGTTCTAACACCAAACTACATTATGCACAATGCATACTACACTTCCTTTTCAAAATTAACAAGTAAAAATGGGTACCTTTAAAGATGCCTCAGAGTCTCCAGGGGGGGGACCATAAATGCCTTCACCATCCGCCCCTCTTCTGGTGACGACTCTGAGAGATGCCTGGAACCACTGTCTGACTCACGTCGTCTTCATTTCTGCAACATTCACGGCCTTTCCTCTAACTTTCCTTCTGTTGAGCATCACTTCTCCTCCTCTAAACCTCACCTTCTCTTCCTTACGGAGACTTAGCTGTTTGAGGCAACTGACAGCAAACCCTTTTCTGTATCCTCCTACTTTCTCTATACTCATTTCAATGACAAAAGTGGCTGTTGTGTATATGTACGCAACAACCTATCTTGCTCTCGTGTTCCTGAACTTGATTCTTCTGAATTCTCTACTCTCTGGCTTCGGCTCTCCTGTCATTCTCTGACTTAATATATCTGCGCTGTTTACTTATCTCCTAATTCTACTATCAAAAATTCTTTGACTATCTTACTTCTACGATGGAACACATTTTATCCATTTCTCCTTTCTCTGAAATCTCCATTCTGGGAGATTTCAGTGTTCACCACCACCTTTGGCTCTCCTCTCCTTTCACTGATCCACCTGGTGAACAAGCCTACATCTTTTCTATCCTTAATGACCTAAAGTAGCTTGTACAGCACCCTACTTTTATCCCTGACTGCCTTGGAGAGAGTTCCAACATACTTGACCTCTTCCTGACAACTAATCCTTCTGCTTGTACTGTTAATCTTTGCTCTCCGTTGGGCTCCTGCGATCACAACCTTATCACCTTAACCTGTCGTATCGCGCTGGTACGGCCTGTGGACCCTCCAAAGAAACATTGTCTGTGGCACTTTGGAGCTGCAGATTGGGAGGCTCTCAGGCAGTACTTCTTTGATTTTCCCTAGAATGATTATTGCTTCCACATGGCCGTGAGCCATCTGAGTGTGCTTTGTGCATTATGGAGGTTATTTTCTCGGGGATGGAAGCATACATTCCTTTCACATATCCTTTGACTAATGCGAGAAAGCCTTGGTTTAATCACGCTTGTTCTAATGCTCTCTGCAACAAGGAGAGGGCCTATAAAAGGTACCAGAGCCAACCTACCCCGGAATCACATCTTCTTTATGTTTCTGCCAGGAATCGTACTAAGTCTGTCCTTCGCTCTGCTAAAAATAATTTCATCCGTACTAAATGGTCTCAACTCTCCAACTCGAATTCTTCTCGCTCCTTCTGGCACCTTGCCAAAAACCTTTCTAACAACTTTACCTCATCATCCTTCCCTCCTCTTTTCTACTCTGATGGCTCTGTAGCTATTTCTGCTACTGATAAAGCAGATCTCTTCTCTCAGACTTTCTCCTCCAGTTCCACCTTAGACGATTCCGGTGCAGTTCCTCCATCACTTCCCCCCTCTGACTTCCTCATGACTGACATTAAAATTTCTTCAGCTGATGTACTTTCTGCCATCACTGCCCTCAATACTAACAAGGTATTTCTTCTACTGATAAAGCAGATCTCTTCACTCAGACTTTCTCCTCCAGTTCCACCTTAGACGATTCCGGTGCTGTTCCTCCATCACTTCCCCTCTCTGACTTCCTCATGGCTGACATTAAAATTTCTTCAGCTGATGTACTTTCTGCCATCACTTCCCTCAATACTAACAAGGGTTATCGGCCTGATGGAGTCCATCCTGTTGTCCTCAAGAACCTTTAGATTCCGTTTCTTACACTCTCCCAAACTCTTCCACCAAACCTTGCAGCTCCCATTCATCTTCACTTAACAACACAGTATCATCTTTAAACAACAGTACAGGGAGTTTCCAAACACTGCTCTCTCTCACTAGGACTGCTTCAACATCCACTACCGTACCTTGTATCTTTTATTACTCCATCCATATACTGATTGAACAACCATGGAGACATGAAACATCCTTCAACAATTTCCCATTTACTCCATATATTCTTAATACTTTCCGCAATCTTTGTCTATCCACCCTGTCATGTGCTTTCTCCAAATCCATGAAGGCCGCATACAACTTTTTTCCCTTCTCTAGAAACTTTTCCACTAAAGATCTAAGAATGAATATCTGATCTCCACAACTTCTTCCTTCCTAAAATTTCCCTGTTCTTCTCCAACTAATTCCTCTGTTATTTCCCTAACTTTGTCAATAAGTATCCTACCATATACTTTTCCTATTACATGATGAAGGGAAATGCCGCTGTGGTTACCATACACTTCTTTTTCCCCTTTTCCTTTGTACAAGGGAATAATTATACTTGACTTCCAATCCCCCGGGACTCTACCTTTCTCCCATGCTAATCTGCACATCTTCCACATCCATTTTACTGCTATCTCTCTCCCATGCTTCAGCATTTCACCACACACTCCATCAATTCCTGGGGATTTCCCCATTTTAACTTTCTTCATTGCTTCCACAGATTCCATCTTACCGATTTCTTCCTCTCTTCTCACATTCCTCCTTCTCCCTAATAGACAGATATTGCCAAATTTGTATATTACCTTCAATGCTACTAATATTTCCATCTCCAAAAGTCTTGAAATTCGTGGTTTTTCACCGAATAATGTCCTCAGCTTGGCCTCTTATGTCAGATCATCGTGCTAAAACTGCTTCAAAGAAACTTGGATTATTGTACAGAGTTTGTAACTTCTTCATTGATGAGCGGTTATTTTTATTTTTATTTTTTTTTTATGCAAGGAAGAAGGAACCAAAGGCCAGGGCCCACATATTGTTCCTTCCAAGAAAAAGTAAAAACAATACAAAAGAGAGCCAAATTCAAGATCCATTCATTTCGAGATGCTGGGACACACTGCACTTGAAAGATTGGAAATCATAGGAAGTAGGGAATACAGACAGAGGGAGACAGTTCCAGAGTTGACCAGTTGCATAAATGAAGGACTGGGAGTAACGCTTAACTCTTGCATTAGAGAGTTGGACAGAAAAAGGATGAGAGTTTGTTGCTAGACGGGTACTACGTGCCCGTCGTAGAGGTGGAGGGATGCAACCAGACAGTTCAGAGGAACAGTGACCATTGAAGTAGCGATAGAAGAGAGATAAAGAAGCAACAGTGCGGCGAAGAGACAAAGGTTGAAGGGAATCAGTAAGAGGAGGAGAGTTAATGAGACAAAAAGCCTTTGACTCCATCCTATTCCCCACACATGAGAGTTGTACTCCATACACGGGCAAATAAAACCCGTGTACAAGGTCAACATCTGTGCAGGAGTAAAGAAAGTTCGGAGTCGGCCCAGCACACCTAATCTCTTGGAAGCAGATTTCACAAGAGATGTAATATGTTCTTTCCAAGACAAATCCCGAGAGAATGAAACCCCTAGCGTGTTCAAGGATGATGCAGGACTGAGCTGGACATTATTAAACATTAGTGGGTAATCCTGAGGAAGATTTTGACGGGTTGATAAGTGTAAGAACTGAGTTTTTGATGCATTAAAAATAACAAGATTATTTTTACCCCAGTCAGAGATATGAGCCAAGTCAGACATTAGGTGTGCTATAGCCTCATCCCTTGTTTGGTGAAGTAACTTCTGAGATGGACATTGCGGAAATCGAATGGAAAGGTGAAGGGTGGAATCATCAGCATATGAGTGGATAGGGTTAGATGTACAGCTTAGAAGGTCATTGATGAATAAGAGAAAGAGAGTTGGTGATAGGACAGAGCCCTGAGGAACACCACTGTTGATAGGTCTAGGAGAAGAACGATGGCCGTCTACAACAGCAGCTATAGAACGACCAGAAAGGAAGCTAGAGATGAAGGCACAGATAGATGGATAGAAACTGTAAGAGGGCAGTTTGAAAATCAAAGATTTATGCCAGACTCGATCGAAAGCCTTTGAAATGTCAAGTGCAATGGCAAAGCTTTCGCCAAAGTCCCGAAAGGAGGATGACCAGGAGTCTGAAAGGTAGGTGAGAAGATCGCCAGTGGAGCGTCCCTGATTGAACCCATACTGACGATCAGAAAGAAGGTTGTGACCGGAAAGATGCTTTAAAATTTTTCTGCTAAGAACTGGTTCAAAAACTTTTGATACACAGGATGTTAAAGCAATTGGACGATAGTTAGAGGGTTGGGAATGGTCACTCTTCTTTGGGACTGGCTGAATGAGAGCAAACTTCCAGCAAAGAGGAAAGGTACAAGTTGAGACAAAGGCGAAAGAGTTTACATAGGCAGGGTGTAAGCACAGAAGCACAGTTCTTGAGGACAACAGGAGGGACTCCATCAGGCCCATATGCCTTGTTAATATTGAGGCCGGTGATGGCAGAAAATACATCAGCTGAAGAAATTTTAATGTCAGTCAATAGGAAGTCAGAGGGGGGAAGTGATGGAGGAATAGCACCGGAATCGTCTAAGGTGGAATTGGAGGAGAAAGTCTGAGCAAAGAGATCTGCTTTATCAGTAGAAGAAATAGCTACAGAGCCATCAGAGTAGAAAAGAGGAGGGAAGGATGATGAGGTAAAGTTGTTAGAAAGGTTTTTGGCAAGGTGCCAAAAGGAGCGAGAAGAATTCGAGTTGGAGAGTTGGGAACATTTAGCACGGATGAAATTATTTTTAGCAGAGCGAAGAACAGACTTAGCACGATTCCGGGCAGAAATATAAAAAAGATGTGATTCAGGGGTGGGATGGCTCCGGTACCTTTTAAAGGCCCTCTCTCTGTTGCAGACAGCATTAGAACAAGCGTGATTAAACCAAGGCTTTCTTGCATTAGTCAGGGGATATGAAAAAGGAACGTATGCTTCCTGAGAGAATAACCTCCGTAATGTGCAGGGCACACTCTGACGGCTCCCGGCCATGGAAGCAATAATCATTCCAAGGAAAATCAAAGAAGTACTGCCTGAGAGCCTCCCAATCTGCAGCTCCAAAGTGCCACAGGCGGCGTTTCTTTGGAGGGTCCACAGGCTGTACCGGAGCGATAGGACAGGTTAAGGTAATAAGGTTATGATCGGAGCCCAACGGAGAGAAAAGATTAACAGTGTAAGCAGAAGGATTAGTTGTTAGGAAAAGGTCAAGTATGTTGGAACTCTCTCCAAGGCGGTCAGGGATACGGGTAGGGTGCTGTACAAGCTGCTCTAGGTCATTAAGGANTTATGATCGGAGGAGCCCAACGGAGAGAAAAGATTAACAGTGTAAGCAGAAGGATTAGTTGTTAGGAAAAGGTCAAGTATGTTGGAACTCTCTCCAAGGCGGTCAGGGAAACGGGTAGGGTGCTGTACAAGCTGCTCTAGGTCATTAAGGAGAGAAAAGATGTAGGCTTGTTCACCAGGTGGATCAGTGAAAGGAGAGGAGAGCCAAAGGTGGTGGTGAACATTGAAATCTCCTAGAATGGAGATTTCAGAGAAAGGAGAAATGGATAGAATGTGTTCCATCGTAGAAGTAAGATAGTCAAAGAATTTTTGATAGTCAGTAGAATTAGGAGACAAGTAAACAGCACAGATATATTTAGTCAGAGAATGACAGGAGAGCCGAAGCCAGAGAGAATTCAGAAGAATCAAGTTCAGGAATCAAGTCATGTGCGCTCTCAGCTGGAATATTGCTCACCCTTATGAAAGGATGTGGAGAGGTTGCACTAAAACATCTAGACAAAATTCAGGTTAAAACTATTGGAATTATCAATAACCCTGATATTATAAATAAACTACCTCCCCTACAAATTAAAAGGAATGTTGCCTCCCTTGCATTATTTTACAGATACTTTTATGGGAAGTGCTCAGACAAAGTTGCGTCCATTGTGACACCTCTTCATGCCTTCCCTCGTGCTACACAGGCATCTGGTAGCACTCATGACTGGAATGTCACGTAGCCATATTGCATAGCTTCTGCCTATCAGAATTCTTTTATTCCCCGAACTGCATCTCTCTGGAACTCACTTCCCCGGAGTTGTTTCCCTCCAAACTTCAACTTACAGCTGTTCAAGTCCAACTATTATAGATTTCTTATGAATGGAGGGTGCCAGTAATCTGGTGTATGGATTATTTATTTTTTTTATTCATTTGTTTTCTTTCCTTTGTTCTGTTTTTTTAAAAAAGAAAGAACGAAAGAAAGGAAGAACGTAGCTAAAATTGAGCTTTAATTGACTAGATGATGGACATTTAATAAAAAACCTCATTTGTTCACAGGCAACTACCATCCTTGGTCGCTCTCCAAACCCTTCACATGAGAGGCACCCAACGCTCCCCATCAAACTTGCCAGCCAATTTGGAGGGTCTCACCAACCTGGCCGACGTGGACTTATCACACAACAGTCTCCAGAAGATCCCTGACTGCATATATACTCTGTGCAATTTGAGAAGGCTTAACATGTCTGATAACTGCATTACGGAGATTAGCCCTGCAATTGGTAAGCAGCCTACTTGAATTGGTCAGCCATTGTAGTGGTCTTAATAGAGCACAGTCTGGTACTGTTATACAGTAATATCAGATAAAACTGGGTCTCTTCGTGTGTGACATTTGGAACCTAGAATAAATTGTGTTAGTGAAAACTGTGTACAAACTGTATTAATACCTAAATTGGATCTGGAACCCACAGAACCTTCACTCATATTACTCCAACTCCCTTCCACCTGTACTTTATGGTTTGTTTATTACTGTACTTCATGTATGTAACATACACATAAAACATACTTAAAGCAGCTGTGTGTGTTATTCAATATAGAACAATGTTTCTGAAAATGATGGAGACATGATTTTTCTCTTTATTTGTCATTTCATCTTAATGAACACCAAACTTTTGCATCCTGCAAAAAATACCTCATATATAAAGTGTACGTACATAGGGCATATTTTAAGTATGGCATTCTATCATATCATTTTAACCCCTACGTGCTGGTTGACATGTTATACCATCATGATTTGGGGCGCGGAGTGCCGCCCTTTGACGGGATTAGCCACAAGCGTCTTCCCGCCACCCTTTGAACCCACAACCATTTTCTAGGAGGAGGAGGCTGTAGCACGGGCCGAACAGGGTAGTACTCCCGAGGGGAATACTGGTGGAATGGGAATACTGGTGATAGGGAGAGCTGGAGCTCCTGTTTCACTAGTTACCTAACCATCCCCCTTTGCTGACCTTTTCAGTGTAACAGTAGCATGGAGAGTAGACCAGCATACTCTCCCAAACATTTCCTCTATCTATCTTATGCACTACACCACATGCGCTTTACATATTACACAACGTATCCCACTATGTTACAGGGGTTGACGCCAGGAAGGGCATGCGGCCAGAAAACTTTGCCCGTGCTACCTAGTGGCGGACTTTGGGGGGAGGCTTGACTGGGGTTCCGCCGGCATAGATCATGGGTCCGGGGCGAGATGGGGCGAGAACCTGTGCTAGAGGGTACAGGGCATTGCGGTTCCCAGGCTGCCGCTTCCGCTCAATAGAGAGGGGCCCGAACCTGGGAGTAGCGCCCCAGGAGGCTGCCCTATCAGTGGGTGTATAATGGGGGGGCAGTTGCAGTGCCAAGCCGCGCTTGGAGGCTGTCCCTGCAGCTGTCCTGGCAGGGTGCCCCAAGGCCACTACCACAGCCACTGGTAAGCTGGTGGGCTAGGGGTCTCAGATCCATTGCCTGGACCTGGGTCTGTGCAATGGGTCGGGCCTTTGGAATGTTTACCCCCCTTTATCTTACCGACTATGACTATGAACAAAAACAAGCACCAAAGCAAGCCTGAGGACAGCAAATCACCCAGGGGGTTTAGGGTGGGTTCGTGGAATGTGGGTAGTTTGAGAGGAAGAGCAGGGGAAGTTGTTGAGGCATTCAGTAGGAGGTGGGTGGATGTGGCATGTTTGCAGGAAGTCCGGTACAGGGGTGGATCAGCCAGAAAGATTGTTGGGAAGGATTGCTACTATAAGTTGTTTTGGCAGGGGGGAACTGACGGATATGGGGGTGTGGGTGTGTTGGTTGCGGAGAAATGGGTGGAATATGTCATGAATGTTATGAGAGTAAGTGATAGGATATTAGTAGTGAAAATTTTGGTCGGGCAGAGGTTGGTTTCAGTTATATCGGCATATGCTCCACAGGTGGGATTGGTTGACGCAGAGAAAGATAGATTTTGGGATGATTTAATACGTGTAGTGAGTGGTATGGGTGATGATGAGGTAGTGGTTCTGGGAGGGGATTTAAATGGTCATGTGGGTGAAGCAGCTCAAGGTTATGAAGGAGTCCATGGAGGATGTGCGTATGGTGTGAGGAATGCGGAAGGGGAAAGAATACTCGAGTTTGGGGAGGCTATGGACATGATTGTGTGCAACACACATTTTAGGAAAAGAATCAGCCGGTTGATTACGTATGAGTCCGGGGGAATTAGTAGTCAGATAGATTATTTTCTGGTCAGGAGGGTTAATAGGAGATTAGTGAGGGATGTTAAAGTTATAGGAAGCGAGGAGTGTGTGCAGCAGCACAAACTGTTGATTTGTGACATGGTGCTTAAGGATCGAGTGATGAGAAGGAGGACATATGTACCTAGGAGGAAAACATGGAAGCTGGGAAACCAATCAGTAAGGGATGCCTTTTATAGTGAGATGAGGAGAGTGGTGGCTGAACAGGAAGCCGTAGATAGAGGCGTTAATGAACAGTATAGAGCCCTTAAGAGCAACCTCTTGAGAGTTACTGATACAATATGCGGTTGGACAAGAGGCCCACCAAGACATAAAGTAACTTGGTGGTGGGATGAGGGTGTAGAAGCTGCAGTTAAGGAGAAAAGAAGGCTTTTCCGGGAATGGAAGAATGGTGGTAACAGGGAGGAGTACTTGGCTGCCAAGCGCAGGGCTAGAAGAGAGGTATACAGGGTGAAGTCTGAGTCACAGAGAATTTTACTTGATAATCTAAATCATGGAGAAAGGAAAAATATGATTTTTAGGGTGGCAAATCAGGTGAAGAGGGATAATCGGGACATTGTAGGTGAGCAGTGTGTGAAGAATGATGATGGAAGGGTGGTGGTGAGCAGTGAGGATATTAAAGATGCGTGGAGAGAGCATTATAGCCGATTGTTGAATGAGGAGTTTGATTGGGATAGAGAAGGTTTGGAGCCCGCTGATCCAGTGTTTGGCCCTTGGCCTTTGATTGACGCTGCTACTGTGAGTGAGGCAATAGGCAGGATGCGGGTGGGGAAGGCGGCAGGTGTGTCTGGGTTGACTGCCGAAATGTTGAAGGCCTCAGGAGATACTGGGGTGAGGTTAGTCACTGACCTGATAAATAGGATTATATATGAGTGTGTTGTCCCAGATGATTGGCTGAGGAGTGTAATTGTAAATGTGTACAAGGGAAAGGGTGATGCCCTGGAAAGGGGTAATTACAGAGGTATGAAGCTTTTAGATCAGATAATGAAAGTAATGGAGAGAGTTCTAGAAGGTATGATTAGAGAAAGAGTGAATATAGATGAGATGCAGTTTGGGTTTATGCCAGGCAGGGGGACCACTGATGCCATATTCATTGTTCGACAGCTTCAGGAAAAATATATTGGAAAGAAAAGGGAATTGTATTTTGTTTTTGTTGATTTGGAAAAGGCCTTTGACAGAGTCCCTAGAGAGGTGGTGAAGTGGGCAATGAGAAAGCTAGGGTTGGAAGAGTGGCTGGTTAGGGTGGTGATGGCCATGTACATGGGTGCTCGCACCCAGGTAAGAGTGAATGGAGCTTTGAGTGATGAGTTTTCTGTGAATGTTGGTGTGCATCAGGGGTCAGTTTTGAGTCCCTTGTTGTTTATCATGGTGCTTGAAGCCCTCTCACGTGACTTCAGAGATGGACTCCCATGGGAAATGTTGTATGCTGATGATTTGGTGTTGATTGCTGAGAATGAAAAGGAGGCGGAGGAAAGATTTAAGAAGTGGAGAGATGGTATGGGGCACAAGGGCTTGAGGGTGAATGCAGATAAAACAAAAGTGATGATATCTAGGGTTGGTGGCAGTACAATCAGAGGAGAGGGAGAGTGGCCATGTGCAGTTTGCCACAAGGGTGTGGGAAGCAATTCCATCTTTTGTAGTGTTTGTGATAAGTGGGTGCACAAGAGATGTAGTGGTATTAGAGGTAGACTGCGAGATGATGCTGATTTCATGTGTGCAGCGTGTCGGGGAGAGCAGGTGGAGATTGTTAGGTGTGAGAGGGTTGAACTTGCAGGTGAGTCTCTTGAGTGTGTGGAGGAGTTTCGTTATTTGGGAGACATGTTATGTGCCGGAGGTGGGGCTGGAGTTAGCTCGGTTGCTAGGGTGAGAAGTGTTTGGAAGAAGTTCAGGGAGCTGTTGCCTCTTCTGACTTTGAGAGGACTCTCCTTACGTGCTAAGGGGTTGTTGTATGCGCATGTGTTAGGAGTGTGATGCTGTATGGTAGTGAGACCTGGGCAGTAAAGGAAGAGGATATTCGCAGGTTTAAACGTACAGAAATGACAATGATTAGGTGGATGTGCAGTGCGTCCCTGCGTGCAAGGCCTGGGGGGGCTGGGTTTACGATGGAGGAGTTGAGAGGTAGGATGGGACTGGAATGTATTGGTGTTGTGATGAGGAGATGTAGGCTGAGGTGGTTTGGACATGTGGAGAGGATGGGGGATGATAATTGGGTACAGAAGGTGAGAGGTGTTAATATTGGGAGAGGGGTTGGGAGGGGTAGACCAAGAAAGACATAGGACGAGGTCATTAAGTGTGACTTAAGGGTTAAGGGACTGAACAGGGAGGCTGCCAGGGATCGAGCAGCGTGGAGAGCCGCCATTAGGTGACCAAGGCCGATGCATGCAAGCATGTTGGAGCCTTCAAAAACGAAACGAAACGATCCATAGGGTAGGTAGGCACCCAAGGTACCCCACTGACGCTCGGCTCAGTCTTCACACGGCATCGGTTAGAGTGTAGACTTCCTAATCCTCCTTGTCCAGTTCCATCCCTCTATGTGCAGGGCCAATTGTATCATTGACCCCCATGAAAGTTCTGCCCTTATCACTGGGAAAAGGGCTCAGTGATTGAGTGGGTGTGTGGGAAATTGTGAATAGTAGACAGATTTGCACAAGTGTTTTTTTATACATAAGTGAAATGTAAGATATAAGTTTTATCTAGTAAGTGTTATGAAATAAGTGTTTTATAATAAGTTTTACAAGTGCATTGCAGTAAGTGTTACTGTTTATGGATATTTGTGAAACAACGATTGGAAATACCTTGAGTAACCCTATCTGGCACAGTGAAAGAAAACCAAAAGTGCATGGGAGAGAGAGAAAATGACCTGGTTGGCTGTAACTAAATTTTTTCCCTAGTTACTGAGAAAATAATGGTGAATATGTGAGCATAAGCATATTTGTGATGTGAAGTACAAAAAATATAAGTTATGTATAACATTAGTAATGTTTTCATGATGCCCCTGATTAGTACAAATTAGTCACAATTTCTGTACAAGTAATTACCTCATACTCAACCATACTGCATGAAACAGCCAGAGCATTTACTTCTCAAAGTGCAATTACCCATATAATCGTGATGTCAAGTGCAAATATAATTGACGTAGTAGAGGGAAATTATTATACGCAATGAGTGAGTACAGAAAATCAAAGAGCTGTTCTTTTTCCACACACCTACGGGGCATAGTGGCGTTATGAAACAGGCAGAAAACCCTATAGGGAGCCACATGGACAGGGTGATGACTCATCCTTAACCCGCCCAGTCCCGACTGTTTTTTTACCCAGCCTACCCCCAGATCCCGACCGATTTTTTTTTTTTTTTTTTTTTTGACTCAAATCTCTGCTTTTGGTGAGAAACATAGAAAATTCATAGACAAATCGCCCTCCTGACGTTAAAAATGTTGATACAGGTGTCACTTAGCCTTACATTTTCCTTCTGTTTCAGGGTACCCGGCTAAAGAAAACGAACTATGGAAGGGTTAACTATTTCAAGCCACTTTTAATTACGTATTTATTTATTTGGTACAAATTTATGTGTAGAACAAGTCTATATTGGTTTTCACTCACCCAAAACCCCATTATATGGCACCTGCCTTTACGACATTACCACCTCATCACTTCTGTTTGTTTCTAGCTCTAGCTTCTTTGTTTCTTTGTCCTCCACCTCAGGAATCATTTCTATCGTGAATTTCGTCATTGGAGAGACCGTGGGGCAACATACCTTTACTGGCCAGGTTACTGCTAACAGGTGAATTGCCCTGTGTGGGGGGGAGGGGGGTTAGGTGGGGCCAGGCAGCATCCCCTCTTGACAGCAGGTAGAGGAAGGTCTTCCACATATGCCTACCAAAAATCACCCGCGAATGTTGAAAAATGTGCACACAATGGGCCTTGCAATTGAGTGACGTATGATGTATGTCGGTCTGCGGAAAAAAGTAGCGATGTGCATCGTACGTCGGTGGGACTCGGCAGATTAAGACAGTGAGTAAGGAAAGTCAAAAGAATGAGTGGAAAATTACAAGAGGCCGGGCATTGTTACATTGACCACTCCGGTCAGTGCTGCCAGCGCTAGTCAGCATGTCCAAGGTCACTGGCAGTGGAGCACACCCGGATTAGCCTGTCAAAACATGGAAAACCAGTAGTCATCTTTAACTTATCCTTACTCATTGACTGGACCACCTGGAGATGTGGGGATACTTTCATTTGAAAGAGGAAGAGTTGATGAGTCTTATGTGTCTTTAATATAATATCTAGCTATTATAGTTTGGCAGATATTAGGTTTGAAGTAAGGGTATATTTTCCAACATTACGGAAATCCCCCGTAGGGAGGAGTGGGCGATGTCAGAAAAACTCCAGGGGGTGGGGGTTAACACAGTGTATAAAAGTACAGGAAAAATGATAGGTTCCAAAACTGAGGGTGCTAGAACTGAATGTATGGAACTGCATATAGCATGTGATACTCCATCCATCCATCATCCAATCCTACGTTGCCCCACGAGGACCGTAGGAGCCCGGGCCTAGGCAAGTTGGTCCTGACATTTAAGATGAGAATGACCAGCCTCACTCATCCCTGAATGGCATTACGTGATCCCCAGCCACCCCTTGGATATAAACCTTCACCGGCTCATTCCAATTGGAGCGCCTTAATTACCCACTAAACCACCAGGCACCAAAATCTGGTTATATGGTTACCACCATCATCATCATCATCTTCGTTTTTCGTCCTTCTGTTCCCATATTCAAACTGGGGTTGGACGTGTGATGGCTTTTCTCCACTGCTTCCTATCCTAGATTAAATCTTCTCCAATACCCAGTCTTTCCATATCTTGCGTTACAACACTTTTCCAGGTTTTCTTAGGTCTTCCTGGCGGTCGACGTCCCACCCCTTCCAGTTCCTCTGCTATTCTCACCCAGCATAGTAAATGGTTTCCTGGTGTACAGGAAACCACCAGGCTTGCTACTTAGTATAGAGTCACCCATAGACAGAATGAAGGAAAGAAAGACAGAGGAGGGAGTGTAAAGCCACAGTAGAAAAAAAAAAAATTGATTACGCATTTTCGAATCTGTACAAATTAGAAACACATGTAGAAATACTGATGTAGCATGATGTTGATAAAGTTTTTCTCTAGGTATTTAGATGATGATGATTAGTTATTTACACCTGATATTAATTAATTTATTTCTGTACCTCAGAGCAGTGGCCCAAGCTGGAGGTGCTAAACATGTGTCGCAATGAGCTAACTGCTTTGCCATCACAAATATGCAAGCTTGAAAGGCTTCGTCGTCTGATGGTAAATGAGAATAAGTTGGACTTTGAGGGCATTCCTTCAGGCATTGGAAAGATTGCGGGGTTGGAAGTGTTCTCAGCAGCGCATAATCGATTGGAGATGATTCCTGAGGGCCTTTGCAGGTATGAATCTCCCTTATGCTTGG
>JAGKTI010001874.1:0-44839 GCA_018397915.1 Birgus latro | reverse complement strand
ACATTCTCTTGCATACTGTTTAAATCGTTTTAATAGACACAGTTTGAGTCAGTAACACACAGGAGGATACTGAGGTGTAATGTGTAGAATAAATCACTATGAAGAAGGTGTTACGAATTCTCCAGCGCCATTTCGAGTACGTCCGGTGTGTAAGGGACAAAAAATGCTTCAACTGCAACACCGCCAGAAGTCCCCGCCTCCGCCATGTCCTAAATCCCCCTCTTTGATGCAGTCGTTCGCCATTTCACTTCCCCTGTAAAGTGTCTGACTTCAGCACGAGTTTGCCAGTAGCCTCAGGAGCCGACTAAAGCTGCGGTCTCCACTCCCAACCAGCAAGGGCCTCTCCGCCAGCAGGAAGGAGAGGGGAGGAGGATGGGAGGAGATCACAAGCAGCTAGGAGAGAAAGTAAGCAATGGGAGACGCGTGGTTAGGATGGGTGATGTGTCCGTGAGGTGTGGGTGTATGAGTTTTTGAAGTGTGAGGTGCTGTGTGTGTGATGTGGTAGTGTGTGGTGTGGTAGTATGGTGTCGTAGTGTGTGTTTTTGCGGTGTGTCGTGTGGTAGTGTAAAACCTGGTAGTGTTAGGTGTGGCAGTGTGAAGTGTATTGGTATAAGGTGTGGTAGCATTAAGTGTAGCAGTATGAGGAATGGCAGTGTGTGGTATGGCAGTGTGTGGTGTAGCAGTGTGAGGCAGCAGGGAGGAGAAGGGTGGGTGGATGGGTCAATGATCACACCCAGGAAAAAGCAACATTAATTATAGAGGATGTTAGAACGCCTGTAGGTTGATGGAGACGGGAGGTGTGTGTGTGTGTGTGTGTGTGTGTGTGTGTGTGTGTGTTGGCAGTGTGAGGTGTACATGAGTGTGATAGTGTGATGCATTGTAGTGTGAAATAGAGTGTGCGGTATGGCAGTGTGAAGTATGAAGGTCTGTGACGTTTCAGTGTGAGGTGTGGTAGTACCGCAGTGTGAGCAGTGTGTAATGTGGTGGTGTTGCAGTGTGAGACGCAGTGTGTGGTGTGGTATTGCAGTGCTGCAGTATGTGATGTGGTAGTGTGAAGCAAAGTAGTGTGTGGTGTGCTGTCTTCTTCTGCACCGTGATTATTCTGCTGCCCTGCACAAGAATTTCTCATAGTAAAGAGAGAGAGAGAGAGAGAATTCTGGATTTATTCTAGGTACTTTCTGTCATCATCATCATCATCATCAACAACACTGTCATCATCACCATCATCATCATCATCATCTAACTTGACCTAACTTCTCAAGAGCAACAAAAACTCTCATCCAAATCCAGCACCGAATTGCAAAGGAGGTTGAGTAGCATCGTCACCAGGTCATAGTTGGTGACCCTTCCGGCGTGGTGAGAGTCAAGGCAGGAGAGCAGGTGACCTCTATATGTCGGGTGGGAGGTCAGGTCACGGAGGGCGAGGTCATGGCATTCCCTACGGCCAGCCAGGTTCAAGGGCAAGGCAGTGTCCCACCACCACAGCCCTAAGGAAGAAGAAGAAGAGGGCGTCGAGGGGAGTAAGTGATCTCGGAAAGTCGGTCTTGAAGGTAGTGCTGGGTTCTTCTTTAGTGCCTTCCTTTCTATAACACTTTTCAGTCCACTTGTTTTGCTTTTCATGTGTTCTTCGCTTTGCACTATGTTATCTATCCTGTCCGCATTGTTCTCTGTGTGTGCTTCATTTTGGACTATATACTCCTGTCCATCTGCTTTGCTTTTTATGTGTTCTTCATTTTGTTCTACGTTTTTCAGCCCCTCAGTTTTGTCTTTCATGAGTGTCCCTCTTTGTGGTAGGTTATTCATTCCGTGTATTTGGTTCTCTTGATGTACTTTACGATGGACAGTGTTTTCAGATTCTTCTTTATTATATTGATATGTATTATTTTCGATTAGCTTTTTCACCCTGTCTTTGTTTTTGAGCGCCTCATTTTGGACTGTGTTTTCCATCCCGTTTATTTTGTTCTTCTTGTATGGTTGATTTTCTAATATATTTTCCAGTCGGCCGCTGTTGTCCATTTCATGTGCCTCACTGTGGATTAAGTTTCCTAGTGTCTCTGATTTTCTTTGTGTGGTTCTGTTATGTGCCTGGTTAATGTCTGTTGTGGTGAAGTCTGTTGAAACCTTAGCCTGGGCGTCAGCTCTAAATATTTTCCGCTGTGGCTTCAACTGTGCATTACTTTGGACTAAAGTTTCAAGCACCTCTGGTTCATCCTGTGTGAAACTGCTTTGTGCTCGGCTAGTGTCTTTTACGGCTAACTTTGTCTGTGTCTCAGATGTGGTCGTCTTCATCTGTGCATTATCTTGAACCACACTTTCTGGGAATTCTGTTTTATCATGTGTTGTTTGCTTGGCGTATTTAATGTTAAACTCCTTGGAACCCTCTGATTGAGTTTTAAACGCTGTTGCCCTCAGCTGAGACTTAAATCCTCTATTCATATGTCCATTTTCCAGCCTCTTTTGCTTATTCTGCATGACACTGTTGATCTGCGTTTGGCTGGCATTTTTCACTGTGTACTCTTTCGACCTCCTTGCCTGTATTTCGTGCGTAACTACATTTAAGTGAGATTTCAGATGCTCCTTCACCTGCGGGTCTGGAGAGTGTCTTCGAGCGAGGTAGAGGAAGGTCATGTCATTCCAGTCAAAGTTTGCATCGGCGAGGGCGGCGCGGTGGTCTGGGGTGACTTTAGCGTGAGGATGGAAGCGACTCTGACTCAGAACCAGTACACGTGTTCGCAGGCTAATCTGGATAAAAATGACTGATAATAATAATAATAATAATAATAATACAATAACAAGTTGCAGAATCATCACACATACACACTGCTACACCTCACACTGCCACGTCTTTCATCGACTGCACCCCTTAACACCTATAAACACCTATAAAAGCTAATTCTTACACCTTGAAAAGAGTCACATTTTTTTTAGAACAGTTATAACATCTGATCTTATTAGTGCTACAAAATTTCTCTTATAATTCTCAAGTAAATATATAGAAGACTAGGTAGCTAAGTAAAATGTGTGAATTCCTATTAATGGCTGGAAAATCCGAAATGAACTTAAATCCGATGACTGTTAGCCAAGGACTCACTTTCTGCAGGAGAGGAACCACGGCTTGGTGCATCGTCAGGAGTGAGTCTTGGGCCTTCAGTGTGTCCAGGGTGTTGGCGTGGGGCAGTCCCTCTCGCCACAACACCATCCACGTACCGTAGCCTGCAGGAGGGAAGAAAAAACGGGCAGCTGTGATCCGGAAACATTGTGAAGGGGTATGAGTGGGAGAACTAGCAACAGCATGCCCAGTGATGATGATGATGAATGGAAGGAGAGAGAGAGAGAGAGAGAGAGAGAGAATGATGATGAACAATACTAACCTAACAACAGCAGATCAGGGGTTGGTTCGGCACCCTTCGCCCAGCGCTGGAGTTGCCGCAGCTCCTTTGTCTGTTGGATGAGTGAATTCTCCATTTCGTTGAACCGCCGGAACCTGCAGTGGATGAAGGAACTGAGTGGTATATCATCATCATCATCACCATATGTAATACGATCATCATAATCATCATCATTGCTATCCTCACCACCATCGCCACCACCATCATCACCACCACCATCATCATCATCGTCATGTTTCTGTCTTCCTCATATTCCTCCTCGTGATTCCCATCTTCTCCTTCCATCAACATCACCATCATCATCATTTTTATCTGTCACAGTCCCTCATGCACTGCGAAGATGGAACTCAAGTATTTCATTCTGCTTATTCCTGACGATTCTGTGCATCATCTGCAACTTCCACGCAGACAAAAGACTAACCAGGAAGTGATGCGGAGGCCCGGGGCGCCCTGTGACGTAACCTCCACGTCGTAATAGCGAAGGACAGGCAGCAGCGTCTTCACCTCACCCCACGCATGCGCCTGGTTCTGTGGGTGCACAATATACTGTACTGTATATATATTTTTATTTATGGAGTACGGTTTTCCTCTCTCTCTCTCTCTCTCTCTCTCTCTCTCTCTCTCTCTCTCNCCAAATAGCTCAGGGAGTAGCGAAGAGCAGGATCCGTCCTATTTATAAACATGTCGAAAATATCACGTATTTTTGAGTCCCCCATGAAGTGAATCCAGAGACGGGAACGGAACTGCAGCCGATATCTGACACAGCGGAGGAAGGAGTCTGAGAGAGAGAGAGAGAGAAAGTATTCATTAGACATCGCCATAATATTTGCAATAAACTAGTCTTGAAAAGGTGAATTATTGTCAGAAGTTACTTAACATTCACTCTAAATTACTTGCAAAACTTTAGTAACTGTATGAGTGAAAATAAATGTAGTAAAATACAATGTTACACCAAACTCAGCAGTGGTTCCAGACACTTTAATTTAGTTTAAGTATAGTTTAGCTGTGAAGTGTTGGGCAGTTGTATAAGTGAAAAAATAAACATAAATGCATAATATCGCACAAAAACTCAAAAAGGGTTCTGAATGATACCTGGGGTTTTGTAGGTATGAACACGACAGGGAATGTACGGCAACACTCCACCAGCAATCTCGATCCTGCTTTTGCTGAGGAAGAAAGGGGACTTGAAACGAATTTGAAACTTCTTTTTCATTTCCGTACTATGGTTGCTTCCCAGCGCGCCTAATCTTCTGTTTATCTCCCCTTCCAGCTGGGTAATGTTGCCGAAGTGTAATAATCCAGGAAGGTACTCTGCCAAGGTTGCATAATCACTAGTGAGGGGCCCAAGCGTCGAGTCTCGTCTCTGTTGCAGCTGTCGAACTTTGTCTCTGGCGTCATGCGGTAGAGACTGGCTTATTAGATCAATTATTACGCTAGAAATCTCTCTCTTTCCCCCACTCTTGACTTGGTTATTTGTTATTCCATTTGAATGGCTCTGAGCACTGATGTTGACTTCAGTAGGAGCACTCATAACTGTAAACATAGACTGGCAAGCAAGCTGCACCTTTGAGGATTTTTCCAGCCTTGGGATATTCTTTACTTCATCAAATTTGGTATTCTGTCTTTCGTTACCAAATTCGGCATTCTTTCTTTCGTTGGCAGGTTTGGTAGACTTTCTTTCGTTGTCAGGTTCGGTAATCTTTCTTTCTTTATCAAGTTCGCTGATCTTTCTTCCGTTGTCAGGTTCTGCAATCCTTCTTTCGTTATTAAGTATGGTATAATTTCTTTCGTTGTCAGGCTTTGTATTCTCTCTTTCGGTGTCAGGTCCAAGGCTACTAAATACAGCAGAGCCGTATTGGTCACTCATCAACATCTGTCCACCGTCCCACAAATAATAGTGACCCAGTAATAGAGAAGCACTCAAAGTCACTAGCATAAACGTCCGACGAACCCCCATTAATCTGCCATACAGGAAACTATCTCATGCTTGTGACAGAATGGAATCAGAAATGGAGATAACGGATCGAACTAAAAAGAAAAAAAGGCCACTCTCGGACCATGCAGACATAGGGAGCGATTTTCATCGAAAACCAGTCGTTGTTGCTGACACTGCAACACTGCAACTGAGTCGGTGTGAAAGGCAAGCAAGCACCAGGAAAACTTTGAAGTTAAAAGCCACGGAGCCTCAGGAAAAATTACCACAAAATACAGTACCCCCCAAATAAGTCAACTTGAGCCAGTTTGTATAAAGAGCGAGTACAAAAGCAGTAGATGTGGAAGCTTCAGCGTCCTTCGGTAAATGACCTTTGATGTGCAGTGTAGCTTTGCTGAGGCCGCCAAAGTCTACGTGAGTGAAGTACCTCGTTTCCGAAAATCGTTGATGGGAAACAGACAGACGAAGCCACTCTTTGAGATGGTCCCTCATATAGAAAGTATACAAATCTCTAATAAGCATTGCGCTTGAACCGAGGTATACAGGAGAAACACGGGCAACGAGAGAAATAGTGACACGCTAAATGGCTCCGAGGGCAGAATTGAGATTTTCAGGTTGGCAGTGTGAGTGGTATGAACAAATCAGGAAGTGGTCGGTGGCGCAGGAATGTTAGCTGTTGCACATAAAGACTTAAAAAAGGTGTGGCGTGACCAATACAGTGCGTGTTGAATGGGCAATTTGACTGGGACAGGAGGGTCTTTGCAGTTTTGAACCAGCGCAAACCACAGCCTTAGTTTTAAGAGGAGGCAGATAGAAGCGCAGTTAGAAGGATGATGTTGGATGCAGCTGGTGGTACGTCATAAATAGTGGTGGAGATACTCAAAGCTTCTGGTAAATAAGGTGTGATAATGGTAACCGCGTTGATAAATGCCTCTGCAAGGGACAGCACCTGAAGAATGGTTGAAGTGTGCGAGTGTGAATGTGTACACAGGTGATGTAATGAAGACTGAAGGAGAGAGAGAGGGGGGGAGACCAACGACGAGATGGAGGGATGAAGTTGAGAGATAGGGAGGGGGTTTGAGCTGAAGGGAGGGCAACAAATGGCGGAAGATGGGGAGACATGGGGCAGTTTGTTTGTGGCCACCCCTTATGGGATTATGGCGGCTACAGATATATAGATATGGCTGTTATATGAAACAAAGGTTTTGGAAAGGGTCACGGGGAACATGATGAGATAAAGAGGACATAAATACTGTGAAGTTTAGCTTTATGCCTGGAAGTCTGGAAGAGGCCAAACTGATGCAGTATTCAATGACCGAGAGGTGCAAGGGACTTACCTCTGAAACAATAGAAAGCCTGTTTACGTTTTTTCTTAATTTGAAGAAAGTGTTTGACAGTCACGAGGGCGATAGTAAACTGGACTGTGAGAAAGCCATGTGTTGATAAATGGAATACCAGGTTGGTAATGAAATTGTACATAGGAGCAACTACGTTTATGAAAGCGAGAGAAAACTTAATTGAGGATCTATTGGCGAGTGTTGGTGTACATCAGAGTTAAGTGTCGCAATCACTGCTGTTTAGCTTGGCACTTAAGGCACTGTCCAGAATTCAGAAATGGGCTGCCTTGGGAGCTTTTATATGCTGATGATTTATGTTAGTTTTGACTGCTGAAAGCATGGAGAAGGCCTGAGAGAAGCCTGAGAGGCGAATGGATGGGATGAGAGCAAAGGGACTGAAAGTTAATCCCGATTAAGCAAACGTTGTGATCAGTGTCAAGGAGATAATGTTGTGGAACGAGATGTGTGGCCCTGTACTGCGTTTAAAAGGGGCGTTGGGAGGAATGCAATACTGCCTACAATTTATAATAGATGGACTCACAGAAGATGCAGTGATGCTGAAGGTAAATGCAGGGTGTGAAAAATTTTGTATGTTCACTATATTGGAGTATCTGAGTAGTGGATGATTGAATGGAACATGTCACTTGAACTAAGAGTCATTTGGAACACGTGGAGTCTTAATTGCCTAGCAAACATATTGTACTGAGTGTGGGGAGCAGAGGTCATGTGACTGTGTGGTTACCATTGCTAGCAATGAAGTTGTCAGTCTGATGGTGCTAGGGTGCAGGCAGCTGGCGCCACTAGACTCAGGTGTCCATCCACCCTTTATGGGTTGGTTGGTAAAAGAAATCCTAAGGTAGATAACTGTGGTAATCTGGATGATGCAGTCGTCTTGCATCCCAGGATAGTGAGTAAATAACCCACCGCAGGCTCATAGACCATGTTACAGAGATGAGGACTAAACGTAAGCACCTCATGGCGTCTGGCCCCATCTTTACCTTTTAAACTTATCTATTCTGCACAAGAATAGCTTTCATACACAAAAAGATGCACCCTCTAGCGTGGCAAATATCATTAAAAGTGTTGATAACTGTTAATAATTCTTCATACTTTTAATCTAAACTTATAATTTTACAGGAATATACTATCTACAGTATCTATCTTTTGTCAGACGCCTTAATCCCATAAGGGGTGGCCACAAACAAATCGCCTCCATGTTACCTTGACCCCCGCCATTTCCCTGCCCTGCTCCCAGCTCATCCCACCCCCCTCTCTCATATACCTCCACTCCATCCCTCCATCTCATCCTTGGCCTCCCCCTCTACCTCACTTACACTCCCCTCGTCATTCTCTCATTCTCCATCCTCTCCACATGGCCAGACCACCTCAGTGTGTTTCTCCTAAGGAGGAGAATATTCGAGTACTAAAATTATTGAAGCTTTTCTTGAATTCTTGCACACTGTGATGCAGCTTAGTAAGTGTAGCCAAAGAAACAGCAAGCTGCTGTGATTAATGTATTATACAATCAGATTTTTCTGATTTCAGTCAATCCATAGTTCCTCAAAAACACTTCATTGTAACTACCAGAGCTAAAGTTCTACATTTCGTAATTAAGAAACTGTTTAGCAAATCAGTTGACAACTTTACCCGTTCAACGGGGTGACATCTTTTAAAATTATATTCATGCTTCTGCCTGATTTTATTCAGCTTTATGGGAACCTTCTAATGCCAGGGGTTGGCAACAATCTGCATTAAAATCTCTTTGATACGATGACAATCTTTATTTTGTTCTTGCTCCCATTCAACAACTTTTTTCAGCTTTGGGGAGACTTCTTGTAAAGACGATTTGTAAAACAGTAAACCATTTAGGGTAACAAAGTGTAATTATTTATACACAAAAGGAGAAAAAGTTTACATATCCTACAGAGAACCTTCGGGACTTTGCCTTTATGTGACAAGTGGAAAAATGCGATATGAGGAGTATATCCAAAATGCTGAAATTTTGTTCACATGAAGATACAGAATTTTTGGCTCGGCTCGGATGATTTATGCCAGAAGTGGATCCAACCTAGGCCGAAAGTAATGCATCCTCAAAATAAACACAATTTTGGTAATGGTGGATGTGAAGAAAATGGAGAATGAGACTGACCAGAACGTTTCTGTGAAAGTGGTGGAGGGAGGGAGAGGGGGGAGATGAAGATGAGGTGGAAGTGGAGGGGGAGGGGGAGAGAGGAAAGTCGAGGATGAGGTGGAGGGGGAGGAAAAGGGGGAGAGTGGAGTGTCGAGGACAAGGTGGAGGGATGGGGTGGGGTGGAGAGGTGTATGAATGAAGGTGGCAGACCTCTCATCTGTAATTATTCTGGCTGCATCCAGACCATGTTAATCAGGGTAGAAGAAACCTCTGGAAATACCAAGGTGTCTTTTTACTATATATATTTGCTGATCTCGAATTACTTTTATCAGTTAGGAGATACTCCTTCATAATGAAACAGTTAATCTGCATACATCGTATTCTCTTATCTATCTATCTATTGCCAGACGCCTTAATCCAGTAAGGGGTGGCCACAAACCACCTCCATGTTGCTCTGTCCAATGCCACGTCACTGCCTTGCTTCCAGCTCACACACCCCTCTCTCATATACTTTTCCACTCTATTCTATTATGTCCATTTATAATAGTTTACTTGTTCAAAGTCAGGTTATGAAGAGATGCTAATGACTGAGAGCATCTATCCAATTATGCAAGATTCAGGCAATTCAAAATATCATTAGAAACAGTATGACTGAATAAATTCACAAACATGGTATGTACTGTACTGCGTTCATGTGTGAAGCCATGAAAAAACGCTGCAGTGAATGTCACGGATCCAGCAAACTGTAGCTTAGGTTACTCTGAGTTGTGACTGCATATGCTTCAAATTGATTACCGCTAAGGACAAAAGCAAGTATTCATTCAGACTAATAACAGATGACTGTTGAAATGTGAGTACAATAATGCTATCAGTCAGGGTTAACATCATGTATCCAATGTTGTACTGCACAAGGTCAGTAATATACAGTAATTATATAATGACTGCATTGTGCATTGCATTAATAGAGTCACAGTACAGTATCAGTAAAACTATGGAGTGGATATTCACAGTAAAATACAAAATTGCCATTCACAACAGATAGCCTCAGTCTGGAAAATGCTTGGTCCTAAACTTGCTGAACTGAAGACATTTCACTAATGGATCTAGTATAATCATCATCAATAGGTGGTTTGCTTCCCCCTGAGGAATCCCCATACTGGAAATGGCAATGGTACAACTGATTTCTATACCTGTACTTTTTGAGCTGAGGAAATTACTGTGGTGTAAATGATTAACACGATAATTCTAGAAATACAGGAAGTTGTTCATAAAGAAACCCCTATAAACTATATCTTTTCTTGTTATTATTCAAAGATCAATTATGGTGGCTGGTTTGCACATGTCTGGAATGGGCAAGCAACTTTATTTTACAAAATCATCAGGAAAGATCTGGTAAACCAAGAATTATGGTGGATGGATGAAGTTAGAAGTATACAGTTTTACTTTTTTTTTTTTTTGTAAATATGAATGGTGTGGCAAAGAATGGTTTTATAGGAAGATTAGAGCCATGTTACTATACATAGCACAGCAAAGTAACATTAAAGACAGTCAGCATTGTTACTTCACATTTGCAAAACTCTGACCCCAGTTATGTATAATCTCATGATACTGCTCTCTGTTACATGGAAAATTTTTCCACAAAAGATGATGAGATGATCAACACTTCAATGGAGGAAAAAAAAAAAAAAAAAAAAAGCCAGTCCCATATTACTTTTGGGGGACATAAGACATCCCAAGGCTAGCATATGTACTGAAGTTCACAACATTTAGGGGTACAAGACCAACCTATTTCCCTGGTAGCAATTTTACATGATAGAAAAATCTGCAGTCACTTCTCAAAGGCCAAAACCATTGCAAGTAAGGCACAGCTTTTACTTGTCTTAAGTGCCCTACCACAAGACCAAGAAACACACATCAGTCTGTGTGTAACAAAAATTATTGTTGATGTGGCTTCCTGCTCACACAGACATTCATAGTATAAAACCAGATAGAATGTATGAAAAGTCACTGTACAACAGAAAGCCACTATAACACCTCACACACTACATATTGTCACAATACACATTGCAGCACTGTCATGCCATGCACATCCCACTGCCCAGACTCCTTTCCAACACTAAAGGGTAGATGACCAGTCTACTCTCCTTGAAGACAATACAGGATAAAAAAAAACTCCAGTTACTTATGGACAGAACCTATACTGTCACTCCACCTAGGGTGTTTCAGTTGCTAGACCATGCAATACAAATCTGGAGGAACCGAGTCTGAAATACTGTAAAGCTAAAATGACAATGGGCCAACAAAAATAGGTCTCACTCCATATGGATGGAGGGGCTGGGATGAAGTTCACTGTACTTATGCCCTCAGATTTTTCCTCTCTGCTGCTACAGAAAAGCACACACGATATAACAACATGAAACAAGATAAATGGTCTGAGAGAGATAGTAAATGACATGAAACTAGAAGATTAAGGCTGAAAACTCTCATTACCATCACCATCCCAACCCTGTTGCCATTGTTGTAGTCCCAGACTCATCTACATGTGAATTTGGTAGACTGCAGGCTGAAACTGCATTTCTACAGTTCATCTTCCTTTCATGGGAGAGAGGGAGCTGAGGGATATATGTATAACAGGGCAGCAGAGATACCCAACTATAGCAGTGCTACCACATGAGGGCATCCCTCTCCAGCACCACCTAATCTTGTTTCCCATGGTCAAATGGAGAGGGTAGGATCCTGAAACAGGTGTAGGAAAGCATGTTGTTATTGTGTACCCAACCGACAATAATGTACCAAACAATATTATGGTTGCATGCAGTATAAGGTTACATATTTTTCTATTATGCTCATCATTGTAGCATCAACTCTCCATGCAAGTTTCAAAATGGGTTAATAAAAGCAGCCACTATGAGAGAAAAATACATAAAGGATATTGTTGCATTCACAGCAGTTTACAGTACCCTAATTTGTACTAAAGTTAATGATTAGAAACTTACTTGACCCAACAATCAGTTGGGTACTATTATGAGAAGAAACAAGTGGAAAATAATTAAAACTATAACATATTCACAGCAAAGACAAATGCAGTTCACCATAATCCTACATATACTTAATCTCCACCTTTTGATGAGGTGAGGTCAGATCTTGAAACAAAGATAAAGTAGAAAAGTGGGAAACCTATCAAACACATACAAAGAAAATAATCTCCTATGACTTACGTAAACAAGAGCACACCAGCTGTAGCTATCTTGACATAAATATAAAAACAAGGAGTACAATTAAGCAGGTTCATCTTTATGCACACTGTACAGTAGTAATTCTATATTATCTGGTATTAGTTATGCACACTGTACAGTAGTAATTCCATGTTATCTGGCATTAGTTACATGGATATTTTACAATTCTGAAACAAGAAGGCCTGTAGAGAAATCTTTGACTACATGCACATAGTGTGGCTGGGAATGCTGTTCTATATTTCAGTGTTCACAAGAGGTTTAATCACCTCATTTTTTCTTATTTTCAATGTTGCCATAGGAGAAAAAAAAAATGCAATGCAAACTGTAATATTAACACTATGTCAATTAGTTTTGTGCTGTTTTGCAGTATTGGAGTTAATATTCTGCACCATAAGCTGGTTTGTGAGAGAATGTTCGATGCTAATGTCACTGCCACAGGTCAATTCCACGGTAAGCCTGATGTTTGGAAAGTTACGCCACAAATGCCCGCTAGTTACTGCATGCTGTTCATATTCCTGAAGGACTATTTTGCTCATATGAGTACAGAGAGACAAGAGATGCAAAGGATGAATGTCCTTCATTAAGCTAGTGCATGAGTCAAGTTTCCCATACTTGTAAACTTCATACACTCAAGTTCTCGCTACTTTTCATCCAGACAGTGTCCTGCACTCTCTCTCTCTCTACATGGCTTCAGTGCAGCCTCAAGTCTCATGAAGAGACAGTTTGTGTGTGCTCCTGGAGGCTAACATCACCTACTCAATGTACCACATACACCCACGTAATTGACACAAATCTTATAGTTATAATAGGGCAACAATAAATGAAAATATGGTGAGGATGATTCACAGACCATGAGGAGTATGTATGTGTATATTCCCCCTATATTTACAGGAAGGCTTCAAGTTTCATGCAATATCTTTGAATCTAGAAAATTTATTCAGTAACTTCTGTGGTACTGAGACTCCATGGTAGTTTTCCAAGAAAGAGTTCCATTCCAGTTAACTAATATAAGAAACACACAGCACTGCCACATTGCTCAAAACCTGAAGTCTGCTTGCATACACTTACTGGGAGTGATTATACCAAACTAGGACATGGGTGTGGGTGTGGTAGGAGCATCCAGCCACAGGCAAGAAATCACTTAGATAAACTTTGGCTACTGTTATATTATATTCAGCTGAGTGACCCTTGCCTGAGAAATTATCGTCACTACGAGAAAATTTTGCTCAGTTAAAAAGAGACCACTGCCTGATAATACACTGATGATGAAGGTGTTAACATCAGAGGTGTATGGTATGTAGGAGGACTGCTGGGCCTTGACAGCAGGCTGTGAAGCCTATGCCCAGAGTCGGACACATTAAGAAAAAAAAAAAATGTAATATACGTTCTTAAAACCTGGATTTCTCAACTCACTAAAACAGTCAAACAGCTGGTAAGCATACAGTATGTGGAAGAGTCACAGCAATATTCATAACACATGTGCTATACCATTTAGCAGGTAGCAATATAAAATGGAATAATCATGTGACTGAATGCATTCAATGACAGGAGCATCATATGACTTACGGTGGAATAAAAAAATCTCTTTAATAAATGTAAAATTTGGTTAACTTTTTCGCAACTCTGCTAAATGACATTAACTGATGATAAACTCCAGTATAAAGTCTTCTTACTCTGAGAATATTTGTTAACCATCACCCAAGATATTCAACATTTCATTACTGTACATGCTGCAATAAAAAGCAGAACACTAAATAATAAATCATGCCACATAAAGCATAACAGGCATACTGTACTCATTAAAAAAGTTCATATAAATCCACTACAACATACATGAATGCACTCTCAAAACTCCTATTAGCTGGCACTTATTATTACAACCAATATATACTCAGTTCAATAAGAAATATCTTCAGTTTAATCCCTTCAGTATGGTGACACCCTAATATCTTGCTATCTTCAGACAATTACTGTATATTCAACTTAAAAAACATCACTGACGGTTTGGTGGTGGCACTGATATAACTGGGTGAATCCAATGGCTGATTATACAAATGTTCCTTCTCTCCCTCCCTGTCCCCCCAAAAGTGGATAATGGACTGCAAGAGAAGGGCAACTTTAACCCGTGCAGCTCACTGGGTTCACATTCGGACGAGGCTGGGGTTGGAACAACTACTACTAGAAAATACTACTGTACTTGTAATAAGGAAGTTAGTGAAAACCACACACAACATCTCTGTTTCAAAAAGTCCCTTGTAAGCTGTAGAGTCACCTGGTAAAGAAATAATAAAATATAAAAGATGTCCTCATAGTGAAGTGGTTAAATATTATTCATAAAATATTCCCTGGCCATAAGTACACAAACAAGGTGACCTTTACCCTAGATTTTATTTCTCTAGTATGTCATAACCTGGTAAAAAATGAAAAAAAATTAACAGCAACTTTTGACAAATATCTGACAACTACAGTACAAGTAACTACAATATGTTAGTTTCCTATAACAAAACTACTCTACAATAATCTGCTTTGCTTCAAAGTCTCTCCTTCAACACATTATAAGAATGTTGAAGAAAAACAGAATGCGTCTTCTTCATGTAGCTGCATATAGTAACGAGCATCAACATGCCATCTGTCACAAATACAATGAAAGCACTTCTCAAGCATAAAATGACTTCAGTTATAAACATGCAATAGTACTTAGAAGATAAAGAGTCACACGTAATATTATGTTTATGTAATGAATAATTTGCACCTTCCAAATTGAAAAAGATACAAAACTAACACAGATCACAAATACACACAGTCCTCACTATAATATTCAGGAATGCATTACAAAATTTTTAAACAATTGGTACTGCAACTGGTGAGAAAACTTAAATATAAAATTGGCAACTGAAATTTCATGGGCAATTTGTTCTTTCACTGCAAACTTAACTCCCTCAATCTGACAAGATATCATACGTTTCATCTAGCTCACTGCTACTTCCAGAATACTTTATTTAGCTTTGGGGAAAGTTCTTGAACTGTGAGATTTGATATGGCTTTCAATTACCTCTTCAAGACAAGAGGTCTCCCAAGAGCTGAATAAAATCATCTGAAGGATGTCCAAAGTCAATAAAACATGTCATAGATTGAAAGGATTAATAGCAAAATAAAGAACATCAGATAAAAAAGTATCTCATAATGAGGACTTGCTAGTGTTCACTAGCCACAAAATGGAAAGCAAGAGAGAACACGTCGCAGGGAGGAGGACAGGGAGAGAAAACACGAGCCTAAGTCAGGGTTGGCGGCGCATCAGGTGACCCCAGCAGCATCAAGCTTCGGGTCGCTGAGGGGGCTGATGACAATGTGGATCTTGAGAGAGTCGCATGGGTCCTGTAGGTAACGTTTTCTTGCCTGCAAAAGTCAGAAAAAAAGAAGAAGTTAATCCAACCCCATATTTCCCTTACCAATGTGGAGAAGTCCATAGTTAAGATTCCATAATTCAATTTGTACTGCAATTATTATTACTGCATAGTGTGCTAATTTCAAGGCACAATTACAACAACACAGTATCATCTTCACCATTTTATTCTTATTTCTCACTAATAAACACAATGGGTACGATCCACACACAAGAACAAAGGATCACAAAAACTGAAGAATCATCAACATGGAGAAAGCATAGTTTATGCCATAAATGTTTTCATTTTCACCTCACCACCAAAATCCGTCCACACAGCATCCTGTAACTGATGAAATCAGTTTAATAAAATCTGTGGAACAGAATAATTCTATTTACTGCCTAATTTTTTAAAATAGGGGGAGGCAGACATTATGTGTTCTATCATCAGACATACAATAGCTGTTGTACCTGTACAACATTAAGTTTTCAAAGGTATCAACACAAAGTTACAGCAATGCTTACTGGAGGATCGTTGAGGCTATCAAACGGGAGGATATCATCAAGGTTTAGGAGGTTGTCATCTGCTGAGAAGATATAGTTTGTGGAGACAACACTGAGAACATACTCCACCCCTTCCTGTGCAGCAAAGACAAGGACTGCCACTCGTACTCTAGCCTGATCAACATCCTTAGCTGTCACTGCTAGCCTCACTGTACGCAACACTGCCTCAGGCACCTCTACAGTGCCCTGCCACACTATCAGGTAGAACTTTCGGAACCATACACCCTGTGGAGAAAGTTAAAGGAGGTTAGAGGTTAAGTGCTTGAAACCAAGGAAGACTGATAACCTTTTTACACTCTACTTATTTCTCAAAAGTTTTTGTGATTATGTCGGTTATACAGTGTCTTGTTATTCATTTTTCACTACCAGTATTTAAAATATTAAACATCTGAGGGAAAAATACCAGAGACAATCAGATTAAACAAAAAAAGTAACATCATGTGCATCATCTAATAATCCTCAACTGCTGAGTTTTACCATCTGCCTAGTTTATCCCCACACACCTTAGGATACAACTCAACAATCCATTCAAGCTGAGAGTCACAATCCAGTTCTGACGCTGAGGCAGGTGTGGAAAAGACGAGGGTGCGTGTATGGTATGCAGGCAAGCCTGGAAGGTTGTCCACTGTGAGGCTGGCACTCCACTGTTCAGCAGTGTACAGTCGAGGTGTGAACAGCAGGCGGTTGGAGGGATCAGGGTCATGTATGATCTCACGTACACGCTCCCACTGACCTGTGTCACAGGATGTACTGTATATTATTACAAACTGACACCACCAATATGTACTGATAAAACACACTAGTTATTCCATTATCATTATCAACATCCTAACCATATGTCCCACCAAAAAATGAGGTGAGCAGCATTCACAATTAAGGGAAAGAAAGAAAGCTACATTTTATTATATGCTCTTCCTTTTATAAAATCCAATTATAAACACATAACAGCAAATTTGGTGCAAACTCACAAAATTGCTGAATCCTAACTCTATTGAATTTATCACACTGATGCCTTACTTCCTCCCATGAATCCCCCCATGGAAAAGCATGGTCAGAATCACCAGAGAGTGTTTTGTATTACTCCCTAAATGTCTCCTTTTCCCTTCCTACTCATTCACTACTTTTCCCATGTTTCTGAAAGACACTAACCTTTCCAGCATTTACCTAATGAACAACTATGATAATACATGGTCTTTATATTCAAGTGTGTACCAGAAAAAAAAGCAACTTCCCACATTATCAGACAGGTAGCTATAAATATATAAAGAAAAAAAAGGGATAGAAAGAAGATACCAGTCTAAACAAAAGACTGAAATGGTCATGACATCCATTCATTTATCATTTACAGTAAAGGGCTTTTGAAATCCTAAAATTTCTCACCTGCTACCCCATTCCCAAGCAGTACACTTTTCTGAAAATTACACTAACACACCTGAGTGGAATGACATGCCAATTGCCATGCGTGTAACAAAGAACTCCTTGTACTTGATGGTCAGTGGCACCAGCAGCAAGTCTGCCAGTTGTCGTGGTGTCATCATTGGAAACCGCACATACTTCATTACCTGCCAAAGATAAACTTCCAGACATCAGTATTCAAATACAGTTCCATTTCAATCATCATCGACATCATGACAACCCTTGTTGTTAGAGATGTTGCTGTTGTTACTCAAGGTTCATCTGGACTGCAAGAAACCACCCACTTCAACCAAGTACACCCAGAGATCTTTTGTTATGGCCATGCTGAAGGACTGGTTGTGCTGTAATAGTGAAATGCAGGAGGCAGGTATGTCTGCTGTATTGTGGGAGGCTGCATTACACTGAGGGCATCACGGACTGTTTGTCAGCTGTATTCTGTGTTGGTACTGAAGTAGGGGAGTGATAACTTCATTGTAGCTGGGCCAGGTGCATTTATATCTCTCTGGGAAGAATACGGGTGAATATGTGGTGGAGGTTCATGAAGGATGTTGTTTACCTGGAGGTTTTGAATGGTTGTGGGGACTAGCTTACTTGTTGTGTGTGTTTTCTCGAAGTATTGAAAGGGTTGCAAATGGTGGGCTGCAGCTCTTTAATAAATCAGAGATTTCAAGCACTGTATGTAAACAGGTATATCAGTGCAATTAAGTATAAAAACTATGGCTTACGTGCTGACACAGTACACATAGCATACCATAAACACTTCTACATACAACGAACTTCAAAATATCACATAATTTCATACAATTCTGTATATAGTATACTGTCTACTTTAGCACAGTATACTGATGCAATAGCTCTTCACCCAGGATGAAGGTCTACATATTTGTAACAGTACAGTTTGACATTTTGCCTGACTCCTGACCTCATAAGTAAGCCACTCCATCCTGTCCGCTGGATCGCAGGAGCTCGTTGTTGAGTCACGACGGAGGTAAAGCTTGCCAGAGCCCGGGGTGGCAGACATGGGTGTGGGTGGGGCAGAGGGGGGACAAAAGGGTGTGCTGGTGCTGGTGCTGGGGGTGTGGGGAGGCACAGAGCTGGGGGACGGTTCACATGGGGTGATTGCAGGAGTGAGACTCTGCATCCTCTCCTCCTGACGTAGCAGCCATGACACTACAATACTGTAGGAACCACCAGACTATTATTAACATAATCATGATACATAATAAACCACTGGTAGTCAAAAGTACTACAGCTACACTATGAATATAACAGAACATTTTGAGACTACAGTACTCCAAAAAGATTAATATGAAGAGTAACTAGACAGCACACATTTAAAATAGCTACATATTCAAATAGAAGAATGCCGCACTATAACATTTCTTGATAATTAAACGGTACATACTTATACAGTGTCATCTCATCATGAACAACTACATCATGTGAGGCCAGCACCATGGTCAGCAAGTCTAGGTCACAGCAGGCAAAGTCCTCATGTGTGGCCACTTGTTCAAGGTTCCATTTGAAGTGGTTAAGGCAGACCGATGAGATGTCTGAGTGACCGCAAGCAAGTGTGTACTGCAGCCACGCCATCAGGTAGTTCTGTTGTGATGCTGACACAACGTTGCTCTTCATATACCGCACACATGTCTCTATTAGGTCCTATTTAGGGTAGGGGACAAAATTCTGAGATCAGATATAAACTGTCTTGTTACCATGCTGCTCTTCAAATAGCTACTTCGTACATGTCTCTTAGGTCCAATCTGAACATGGAAAACATTGAGAGATTAGCTATTGACTGTCTTGCTATCATGCTGCTCTTTGAACACTGCACTCAGGTGTCTGTTAGGTCATATTTTGGGCTGGGACAAAATTCAGGCTAGCTTGTCTTGTTATCATATGGTCTTGACAAAGAAATTATGCACAGTGAAGTACAAGAGCAGATTAAGAACTTCTTAAAATTCCTTTGCACTTATTGATAAACCAATTGGAAAAAATTAATAAACATCAACATTCCCTAACTCATAAAAGTTTAAGATCAACAAAATATACTAAAATATTTACTGGTACATTCATCCATTCATCATCTAATCCAGTGTTGCCCCACGAGGGGCGTATAAGCCCGCAGCTAGGCAAATTGATCCTGAAATTTAATATGAGAGTGACCAGCCTCAGGCATCCTTAAGTGACATTATGTGAGCAATAAACCCCAACTACCCCTTGGATATAAACCTGCACCAGCTCAACCCGACTGGAGTGCCTGGAGTGCCTTAATTGCCCACTGAGCAACAGATGCCATAATTTGGTTACCGTATATGGTTACCACCCAGCATAGTAAATGGTTTCCTGGTGTACAGCAAACCATTTGGCTTGTCACTCAGTGTAGAGTCACCTGTAGACAGAAGGAAGAGGAATGAATGAAGGAAAGAAAGACAGAAGAGGAAGGATGGAAAGAAGGAGGAGACAAAAGGGTAGGCACCCAAGAGCAGCTCACCATCCACCCACCTGATGTAGTGCAACATACATTTAAAAAAGAAAAAGAAAAAGAAAAAAAGGAAACATATATGTCGACCTTGCTTAACTCTTACCTTAACATTGTACTTGTCTGCCAGTGTGAGAATGGGGAGGACGGTAGCATGAGAGACTCGTAGGCGGCCTGTGTACAGATAACGGAGGAAGAGCTCAAACACCTCCACACACTCTGCCGCCTCACGCAAAACAATCCGCTGCTCTCGGCTCTCACTCCACCGAGGATTCATCAGCATCACCTGGAATGGATGCATGGACAGTCAGTCAAATGAGTGGGAATTATTTGAAATAAATACAAGCAGTCTTCATGATAAATCCAGGAAGTGTTCCAAAACTTCAATTATGATACATTACTTCCATATCTGAAATTATGGGAAACCAGAATATCAGGTTTATAGGCAGCAATGGAACTGTAATGGGCAATCAATCTAGAAAAAAAGAAAAAAACAATGTGTGGGAATGAAATGGAAAGATGAAAGCAAAGTGAGTGATAATGCATGGGAGAGCAGCAGGAGGGTGATGTGTTCTGGAAGGTGGAATCATTAATGACTACCTAGGAAAAATCATATTGGAGATGAAAAAAGGATACACAAGTTACGGCATGAGAACACAAAACACCCCATAATGGTGAACAAAACTATGTGAAATGTGAAGTATGCACAATGAGGGAACAAAAGAAATGATTACGAACAAAACCATATTAAAAATCACACAAACCTTCAGTCACCTCAAAAAGATCTGACCCACCATACATAAAGCAGTCATCACTCTGACCTGAAAACCTACCACTGGTCTACCACATATGTAGCCTATCAGGTGAATATACTAAATACAAGTACAATAATTTTCTGACCTGGAAGACATCAGAAGAGGCACAGAGGATTAGGCGGTGAGCAGGGAACTCTCGCTGCCCCACCACCAGCACTATATCACTCATCAGCCTCTCAGCATACAGCCCAGCAATCTTCTCCAGCACACTACCAGAGTTGTCAATCTGCCAAAAGTGAGGTAGATACTGTAGGGAAAGGACTTGATATCAAACTGCTAAGCAAAGGGTAAACTCCAAAATTTCTGACATTCTGCTCATCCCAAACTATCACCTTTAATCCTCATCCTACCTCTAAACTCAAATAATTTTATTCTGGTATCATGCAAAAATCAGTGAGGATACAGCATCATTCAATCTAAATTTTCCTTCTTATTTAAACAAAATGATACTGCAGGGTTCAATACATACAGAAATTAACTGGAAACTGACAGGAAAGGCCTAATGCAGTTGTATTTATTTATGCTACTACACGGTAAATGATAATCTCAATTAATCATAACTTATAAACCAAAGTTCATCCTTGAGAGTCACATGCTGCTAAAAAACTCTCAAAAACTTCATCATATGGAATGTCATCACAGAACTGAAGAATGACTGAGCTCAGCAGAAAGTTTCATAGTAAACTTGTGATTTGTCACTTGTTTGCTTCCACTCCTGCTTGCCAGTTGATATACAGCTATTACAACTACACACTTCATGTGAATGAAAAATGCTATGTAAACTCATTCTCACATCAACACAGATATTAAGGATAAACATTTACACCTATTGGAAACAATTAAGGTGTCATAATACTGATGTGATTAAAGATTCAAACCTGCACACTGCATATGTTTTTCACCTAACTGGTGTTATTAGTCCACTGGGCCACAAGATGCCTCAATTAAATTCTGTCCACCTATCTTTAGCCAGACACCATAATCCCTATCCGAATGACCATACACAAATCAAATCCATTTCACAAAAATTTTCTGCAATAAGCTGTCCTCCCTCCAGTTTACACCACCCTCATTCATACAGTCAACCTCCTCACCCTAATCCTCCACCTAAGCTTCAGTCTCCTCCTCCACCTTACTCACACATACTCTCATAATCCATCTCTCCACACGGCCAAACCATTTCAGGGTACTTCTCCTAACACTTTCCAGCACATCCACATCAACACTACAACGCTCCCCAGATTCTTCATTCATACATCAGTTACCTGACACTGAGCTGTGTTCCTGCCATGTGCTGAAGAGCTGCCACCATGGTTGCCACCTTTGCCACCGGATTTCCTGGAGGGGGAGCACTGGGCAGGGTCCTCGTCCTCATTTGCTCCAAACATGTTGGAGAGGCGTGCAAACATGGCACCACTGGTCTCACCTGCTACCACTACTGTTGTCCTGGGTACAAAATCAAAACTCCCATTATCGTCATCGTCATTATCATTACATTTATAAACCAGTATATACCTAATGAAACCTCAATGTTTTATTAATGATGTTATGAGATACTGGCTATTATATTTCTGTTAGTTCTTTACTATTTCATTATTTCTTGTTTGCATCCAATTCTGTGCTTATTAACCCCTTCGCATCCAGACACTCATGACTGGTTAGTGGACGGGGCTTCTGAGAGCTTCAGTAGCCTACAGTATACCAGACTATGAAAACACTCCCACACCACTGTACCAGCGAGTGAAAAGCATTGAAAAAACAATGGTATACAAAGTATGGGTGTACATCATGGACACACTCACTGGGCACAGCATGGATGTAAATACTGTACATACGTCCTGGACATGAAGGGGTTAAACATGCCATTCTCTGAGGGCCATCTGCCACCCCTTACCTATTCTAATTTCCTGAATTTATCCAATGTTCTCAGGGTACCCCTGCACATTCACTTCAATATCCACAGGCATAGCTCCACAATGTTCCCACAGGCTAAACCATCAGGACTGGAAAGGTTCTCAGGTATCCTCAGGTCCTAGGCTCATTCCTGCAGGTAAAAACAGCAATACAATTCTACATCAAAAGAGTGCAACAGTAATTCTTGCTTTTATATATTAACCCAAGGATACTGATCTTAAAGAAAATCATACTGAAGGTTGCTTTATTTTTCTTTCTTAGTTTTATGCTTTATCTACTGCAAAATTAATTTTTTCAAGCCAATCCAACATTTTACCTGGTCTTCAAAGCCCTCTTTACTTTTGGGGGGATTTAAAACTGATGGACAGAGGAATCTGCTCTTTACAGAAACAATTTAAATTAACAAGGTTTCTTTTAAAAGAGAAAGTTGTACCTGCTGCATTAATACAAGCAGACATATTTTCAACAATACCATACCTCTTTAATCTTCAGCGAGGAATTTTCTATTGATGAGAAAGGAATTACGGAACTAAGAAAAAAATAAACATACCATCACCTAAGACAGATTACTACCACAGCAGTCAGCATCAATACCTGGCACAGGCACATTAAAACCAGTTTCAGACAGCAGACTCAAGTTCCTACCTGTTTGCTGTGTGAGCCGTTGTGGGAAATCAATTACGTACATTACTTCATGTACCCCCTCAATCTATCTACAGGTACTCCAGTGGACTGGCTTTCATATGTGGCAGTATTCCCCAGTCTGTTCAGCAGCTAAAAGCAAATATTCAGGTAATAATTTTAGTGCCAATCAATTAGCCTGTGAAGCTACAAATCAAGAATGTTGGCTGGTAAGTCAAATCTGTGAATGTCTGCACCAAATTGGTACTTCATCAAAGTATTTTGTAATGTCTCAAAGGGGGTTAAAATGGCACTGACTATTCAAAAGATATTGACAGCTATCACTGCTGATCCTAAATTTGTATCAATTGCAGATCTACTACTTAAAACACATGAAATATGAATTAGCCTACCAATTTGTGGTGAAATATACTTTGATACAGACTACGTGATGGATGGTACACCACTGCACATTTGACTCATAGGTGGCTGTAAGGAAAGTTGTGATACAGCTTCATTAAATACATATGTACTGAGTATTTACACAAAGATCATCAACCATTTTACAAATTAGTAAAATGCAACAATGACAGGTTGATTTTACAAAGCACACAACAAGACCAAACAACTCACTCGATGGGTTTACTTCCATTCTGCCTTGCCTCAATCAACGAGGTGAGAGGTCACTTTCCTTAAGTCTCGATTCAGGTATATGAAACGGTTATATGTCCGTAGCAATAGGTTTAGCTACACGCGAAATACCGTAGCCTATATCAAACTCAATACTATTGATTACACATCAGAGTAACAAAACCCATTTATAACCCAATCATTTCACCGGGCATGATACTGAATAAGTAAAAATACGTACCAACTGCATAAAAACACTCTACTTGGCTGAATGAAGATGTGTCAAGGCTAAAAACTGGAGGAGAGCCTGCTGTGTGTGTCAGCTGTTTTGTGTTTATGTCCTGAACACATCCGGAAAGTGGCCAATGGACCGTGTACCCCAGATTCCAAGAACGCGCATCTTACCACTGTTATCAATCTCTCATCCTTCCTTTTGTGTTAATAATTACTGTCAACACCTGTACCATGACATACTTCAAGTTACTAATTATTTCTATTTTGGTGGTGTTGTGGGAGTTGGCTGAAGTTTGTACAGCAGGTTAGTCCATGTATTCTGTGTATTTAACCTAACTTTTGGGGGACTTGATTTTGTGTTCCCTAACTTGTAAGTTCTTCATTGTTAGGTGTCTTGTCGTGCTTAAGTTAGTAATTGATTGATTTTAGTTTGACAGTGTGTGGGAGCTGGCAAAAGTTTATGCAGGAGGTAAGTTACTAAAGTTCATATATTCTGCACAGGCCTACAATTGTTTCCTTTTTGGTTTTTTATTCTGTGCTTCCTAACTTGTAAATTCCACAGTGCCAGCCTATGTCATGATTTTATATTATAGACTGTAACTTAGTTTGGCGATGGTGTGGGAGCTGGCAGAAATTCATGCTGTGACTTAGGTAAGTTATTAAAAGTCTGTGTATTATGTTTATCTGCGACCTTTTCACTATGCCTCGCTGTGATGTTGCACTGTCAGCCACAGGGGAACATCGGTTCACTGCACAGGATGGCCCTGCTGGGAGAGTTGCTTGCTTGCAGTTGATGGGTCTGTTCAGTCAGATGGAGTGGAGTTGATCAATGACAAAGACAGTGACACTCATGCCTGTATTCTAATATGTTTTTAGTTACACATCAGCTGTCATATCATGCTCAGAAGCAGTGAAGGGTCATATCATGCTCAGAAGCAGTGGAGGGTATGACACAAATGGAGGGGAGACATCAGAAAAGCCTTTAACACCCTGAGCACAGTACTGTACTACAAACCATACGGCAGACTTGATAGAGAGTCAGGGGCACCGTAGCAGGTGGGCATGCATGGCTTGGAGGAATGGGCATGAATCTGTGAGGAGATGGTCCATGGATGGTACCCCCCCTCATATTTTTTTTTTTCTACCAGTACTTGGAGACTTTATTACGGTACACCAAGTATAAGGTATTACAGTATATGTACCTTAGAGGCACGACATCTGATGAGTTCAGTTAATTGTACAGTTTGCGTGTCTTCTGTGTTTTTAGATATATTACTGTTTGGATTTTATCACTTAACACCTTGTTTTGTTGAATTAATGGTGAAGAGGGTACTGTATGTCTGATTAGGTATGAAGGTGGGAGGAGCCATGCTAATCCAAAAAGGTGGATAGCTATGGTAAATGAGCATTTGAGAAAGAGAGGTATGAAAGCTGATGTGGCTAGTGAATTGACAAGGGATTAAACTGGATGAATGAATTTTGTACAGAAGAGTGTATGACCAGGATTTGGCACCCCATTTACCTTGACAGTTGTCAGATTGACTATGTCAGATGATAAATATGAAGCTACTTGTGGAAAAGCGTGCCAGGATTCCAGGGGCTTGGATGGTGAGTGAATGCCTGTGTGGCTCATTTCACTGGGTTGGCTGTTGGTTAGTTATCCCACTATCCTGTTCTTTCCTTTTCATGGCTTTACTATATTCTCTACCTTGCCCCACCTACAGATGGGAAAAAGAGGCAGGATGATGATAATGGTGATGATGCTCTGTGTTTTCATATTTTATTAAATTAATGCACTTTCTTTCATTTTTAGATGGAGAAGCATCTCTTGGAGTGGCCTATTCAATTAGTTACATGCTAAGGGTTTCCAGATACAAGGTTCTTCACTCCTGTAGTCTGTAGTCTTTAGTTATGCCCCATATTGCAGCCTTATGGAAGTGCATCTGCATAGTACTCTTGGACTGGTTCAAAACATCGGTAGCTAGGAGCATTTATTTTTAATACCATTTTACAAATACAGTACTGCAGATAGATAGATATGTGCAGTAGATGTAGATAGATATACTTTAGATATATTTTAATGCTACCAGACTCTTCTTAAACTGCTAACCAGTTCAAGACAGCCTTAGTTTGATACGATATTTGTGCTTCCAGATGGTTGCAAAAGCCGTAATTATGGGCATGGCAGTGTAGTTTGTGTGTGTGATGCTGACCACTGTGACACCCTCGGTCCAGTAATTCTCCCACCAACTGGGCAGGCCCTTGTCGTCACCTCCACTAAGGCGGGACTGCGATGGAAGACCTTCACAGCCAGGTTTAGGGCCTTGCATAAACTCCATAGAGGTGTGATTACCAAAGTATCATAACTTCAGCATCCAAAGGAACCTTCTTTTACAGTATATTATTTTTGCAACCATAGATAGTTTTTTTCAACTTGAGAGAGATACAGTATCAGTACAGTATTCTCATTTGCATCATGTAAGTGCTTGAGAGTGCATTTTGGTTTGCACTATGTAAGTGCATGAGAGTGGCTCATTCATTTTGGCAGACTTTTGGTTAGTTTGTCATTCTCCCCCCTCACCCCATCTTTATGCAGCAAAAGAGGTCTGGATAATGATGATGGTGATGATGATTATTTGTGTGCAGCCAGCAGGAAACCAAAAATTGTTGTTTATATAGGTTATGGTAGCTATTACAGACTCTGTTTTTTGAGTAGTGGCCGGTGGGGGCACTCACCATCCACTCATTCAGTGTAGTGCTGCTCTTGGGTGCTTCCCTTTCTTCCTTCCTTCTTTCCATCCTTCCTCTTCTGTCTTTCCTTCATTCTTTCCTCTTCCTTCTTTCTGCAAGTGACTCTACACTGAGAGACAAGGCAAATGGTTTCCTATACACCAGGAAGCCATTTTCTACCCCGGGTGGTAACCATATAACCAAATTATGACACCTAGTTTAATGGGCAGTTAAGGAACTCCAACCGGATTGAACTGGTGCAGATTTATATCCAAGGGGTGGTTGGGGTTTATTGTTCACGTAATGCCACTCAGGGATTAGTGAGGCTGGTCACTCTTATCTTAAATATCAGGACCAATTTGCCTAGCCCCAAGCTCCTGCACTTCTTATGGGGCAACACTGGATTAAATAATGATGATTATGATTTCTTTTGGAAGTTAATAAGTGAGCTAATAACTTACTAATGTGTTTAGGGCTGAACAGTGCTGAGGATATGACTGATAAATAGTGTGAAAGAGTTACAAATATATCGTACATTGTATGATATTTTACTACTTAAGTATTTTTTTTTAATTATTTCCATACATTCAGTACACACTTTCTCAAAATATCACACTAGGAATTCCCTGCAGGACGTGGTGTGCAACCTCAGGCAGCTGATGTGGAGCTGGAAGTGGACAAAAATGAAACCTACCAGCGAATAATTGGCTTTGGTGGGGCCTTCACAGATGCTGCTGGTCTCAACATACTCAGTCTCTCCAAGCAGCTGCAGGAGGAAATTCTTCGGTATGAATAAAGCCAGTGTTACAAAGCACTTGCATGCAGTGTTAGTGAGTTTAGATTTTGTGTCAAAATCAAATAATGTTTCCTTACTTAACTTGCATCATTCTGTTTCTCTCTCTATCGGTGTTGGCCTTCAGTTTTGTCAGAACAGCCCAACTGGGGGGATAATTATATCCAAGGTACTGAATATTTGTATACTGTATCTTTGTTGCTTTCCCAGGCACTCTTTGTCTATTGACAACTCTCTTCCTTATACTGCAAATTGTTTTAATCACCTCTCCTATGAATTGTTGTTGTTATTGTTGTATTCTAAGGGTCTATCTATCTATTGCCAGACGCCTCAATCCCGCACGGGGTGGCCACAAACATATCGCCTCCATGTCACTCTGTCCCCTGCCATTTCACTACCATGCTCCCAACTCACACCCCCCTCTCTCATATACCTCTCCACTCCATCCCTCCATCTCATCCTCGGCCTCCCCCTCCCTCTCGCCCCCTCCACCTCACTCACATACACTCTCCTCGTCAGTCTTTCACTCTCCATCCTCTCCACATGCCCAAACCACCTTAACGTGTTTCTCCTAACGCTTCCCATCACGTCCTCAACAACACCACAACGCTCCTTCACTTCCTCATTTGTTAGTCTGTCTCTCCATGTGACTCCACATGCTCCTCTCAAATAACTCATTTCCACTGCTCTCACTCTTGACTTCTGTCCTTCCAACAGGGTCCAAGCTTCACTTCCATATGTCAGAGTTGGTATCACAATACTGTCATGTAACAACTTTTTCACTTCCATGCTCACCTCCCTGTTTCTTATCACTGCTTTCAACGAACCAGCAACCTTCTTTCCCTGCAGCACCCTTTCGAGCACTTCACCCTCCAGACTTCCATCCTTACTCATCACACTGCCCAAGTACTTAAATTCACTCACATTCTCCATATCCTCCCCATCCAATCTCACTGTACACTCACTGGTTTCACTTCTCTCGAAGACAATCACTTTACTCTTCCCTACATTCACCTTTAGATTCCGTTTCTTACACACTCTCCCAAACTCATCTACCAAGCCTTGCAGCTCCCCTTCGTCTTCGCTCAACAACACAGTATTATCTGCAAACAACAGTACAGGGAGTTTCCAAACACTGCCCTCTCTCACTAGGGCCGCTCCAACATCCACTGCCCGACCTTGTATCTCTTTTATAACCCCATCCATGTACAGATTGAACAACCATGGAGACATGACACAGCCTTGTTTCAATCCAACCTTCAAATGGAAAGATTCACTCAGTTTGCCATCCACACGCACTGCAGCCTTAGCACCCTCATACATACTCTTCACTGCCTTCAACAACTTCCCATCCTCTCCATATATTCTTAATACCTTCCACAAACCTTGTCTATCCACCCTGTCATATGCTTTCTCCAGATCCATGAAGGCTGCATACAACTTCTTGCCCTTCTCTAGAAACTTTTCCACTAAGGATCTAAGAATGAATATCTGGTCTACACAACCTCTTCCCTTCCTAAAACCTCCTTGTTCTTCTCCAACTAATTCCTCAGTAATTTCCCTAACTCTGTCAATAAGTATCCTGCCATATACTTTTCCTATTACACTGAGAAGGCAAATGCTCATATGATTACCACACACTGCTTTTTCCCCTTTACCTTTGTACAGAGAGGTTCTAAGGGTCATTTGGATGTAAAACTGATGGACTGAAGACTGATGCTCTTCTTCTACAGTCCACCATCCATATCCTTCTTTTGCAGGATAGGGGGGGGGGAAGGTTGAGGTGCATTTGTAAACTAGGCAGTGGAAGCACCTGGCTGTATTGGTTCCAGCCCATGAAGGTGTTCCTTTCCAGCACCAGCTTGTTTTTTAATTTATATGAGACTTAATCACTATAACGCTCTTAAAGAAAACCTAATTATAATGCAGACTAATGTAACTTGAGTCTTTCCTCTTATATCACCAAGTGTCTCTCTTTAAGTCTACCAGTGTATTACTGTATACCCATTTCTCCTCACCCCTAGAGCCTACTACTCCACTAATGGACTGGAGTACAACCTTGGGAGGGTACCAGTTGCAGGGACGGACTTTAGCACTCACCCATACACTTATGATGACCTGGCTGAGGGAGAGACTGACTTGTCTCTTCAGCACTTTCATATGCCAGAAGAGGACATTAAATATAAGGTGACCTTAGAGGATGGTTTGATATATTTTTGACTTATTGCACCAATACCAGATTCCTTCAGCATATTGAGTTCACATCCAGATGAGTCTAGAACAACAAAAACATCTGTAGCAATTATTTTCCTTTCATTTCATCCATTTTTTTTTTTTTTTAATATATCTTTCACCTTCCTTCCACCACTATACATCTGTGATTTCAGTACATTGCATTCATGATTACTTGCTTACTTTTCCTCTGCATTTCATACTAGGAGTTAGAATATTCAGTGACAGTCTTGCTTTGCATGTGCAAGTTCAACCAAAGGTGACCAAAGGTTTCTGTCGTGTAATGCTATTGAGGAATGTGAGTTGGTCATTTTCCTTTAAATGTTCTGGACTGTGGTAGCCTAGCCTTGCTCCCCTTTATCAGAGAGAGAGCCATATGGGACTGGCTGTTATGATCATCATTCTTTACATCTGCATTGTTTCTTTCTCAGCCCCCCAGTGCAGATCTTTAGGTCTTAGGATTACCTTTTTCTCATATGATGACTATTACCTGTGTAATGCCTCTAAAGGAAAATTCTGTAGGATTGCTCTCCTCATCTTCCCTTTCCCTCACTTACAGACCCCCACCCCTAAAATAGCATCAGTTAGTGTCTCCCCTATACAACAACATACTAGTAGTGAATTATATATTCCTTCCCTTCCTGCATTAGCTATACCTTTTCACTCTCTTTACATTTATCTGTCAAGTCTGCTTTTCTTCCATCCTATTTTTACCTTAGAACATCCAGTGTATCTTCCTTTCTTCCCTTGTTAACATCATTTCCCTCACATACTTCCATGTTCATCCCTCAGTCCCTTACTTCTTTCCTCCAACAGATCCCACTGATACAGCGTGCCAAAGAACTGGCCCACCCAACACAACTCAAGCTCTTTGGCTCAGCTTGGGGTGCTCCTGGATGGATGAAGGACAGTGGCAAGATCTGGGGCAAGGGAAAAATAAAAGCGGAATATCTCTCTACATGGGCAGATTATCATGTCAGGTAGAGCTCTGTTAGAAGGTTTCAATTGAGGATTAATTCCTCAGTTTCAAGTTTATTATAAACTGGTCCTTCTGCCTACGGGTGACTTTACACTCCATCTTTTGTCTTTCTGTCTTTCATTTTTTCCTCTTTCCTCCACCTGTGGGTGTCTCAACACTCAGTGATAAGCCAAATGGTTTCCTGTACACAGGAAACCATTTACAATGCTGGGTGGTAACCATATAACCAAATTATGGTGCCTGGTGGTTTAGTGGGGAATTACAGCGCTCCAATTGGATTGAGGCGGTGAAGGTTTATATCTAAGGGGTGGTTGGGGTTATTGCTGATGTAATGCCACTCAGGGATTAGTGAGGCTGGTCACTCTCATCTTAAATGTCAGGACCAACTTGCCTAGCCCCAGGCTTCTACGCTTCTTATGGGGCAGCGTAGGATTGGATGATGGATGGGTGGATGGATTTATGTCGTTCCATATGCCTATGAACATCGTTTATATTTTCATCTGGGTAATGATAGATTATTTTTTTCTTAAGCCTTAGACAAGAGATCCTCTGTGTGTCACATAGCTATATGGATACAGGAGAACAAGGGCTTCTTGTGTTTTTAGTCTCCTTCATATTGCCAGATGACTTTATTCAGTATGTGAGAGACCTCTTACTGAAGGAATTAAAACAGTTACCATTGCTTCTCTAGCACAAAGGCTACATCTTATATATTTTCCCTGTTGCCGGTGGATTTTATCCAACTAGGAGAGACCTCTTGTACCGAAAGGATCATCTGTGATTCTGAATTCTGTGTAGACCGGGTTACAGTACTCATAGGAAGAGCTGCAGATAAGAAGACCTCAGTCACACATGGTTTGCATTTTACTCCCAGGTTCCTTCAGAGTTATGGCCAGCACAACCTGAGTTTCTGGGGCCTCACCACACAGAATGAACCCACAGATGGACTCGAGGCTGGCTTCAAATATAATGCTGTTGGTTGGACTGCGGAGGAACAGGTAAAAGCAGTATGGAAGATCATGATTAGGGGATATGACCCAGATATTATAGGTGAGAGATTTCATGTGTTTGAAGATTACTGTATTGAGCTTGTACTAGAAATCAGAACTGTATACTTTAAGTACTGTACTGAACCACTATTCATTCCGTTTTGTAGTAGGTGCCATAGGTTCTTATAAGCAGAACACCAATAATGCCAGTTGTATTACCATTACAGTTTTCACTGTTTTGTGGTTCAGTACTGTACTGTACTTGGGTCAGAGAGACAGACATACCTAATGTGCTGTATAGTTCACATACTGTACTCTAGAAGTAACAGGAGATTTTCCAATCATTTAATTGCAGCCACAATCAAAAATCAGTCTTGTACAGTACCTGTAAATATTCTGAATTGTAGCAGCCCAACCTCATACCCTGTGCCTTGAAGGAAGTAATGTGGAATTGGCTGTTATTGTTGGTGGTGCTCTGTTTCATGTGCATTGCGAGATGAAGACTGAAAAGTGTTGTAGCTATTATTCTTACATCTTTTCTCTTGACAGGCAGCTTGGGTTGGCAGCCACTTAGGTCCCACACTGCATGCTGCTGGCCTCAGTGACCTTAAGATAATGGTTCTTGATGACAACAGCTTCTTCCTGCCGTCGTGGGTAGACCAGGTGAGTTGAAATTGAGAGGGAGTAGCTCCTCATGTAGGAGAGTCAAACTTGGGTGGGACTAGGACTTAGCCTGGGAGAAGGGAATTTAGTGTAGTGTAGGATTTTATGGAACAGGAAACACCCAATCCCATATTAATGTAAAAGAAGGTCTCCTTGGTCGAGATGACCCACAAATAAGCAAATAAGGCAAGCTGAGAGTATATCTATTGCAGAAGGCTGAATAAAGTTAAACAGAAAGTTAATAAGTTACGAAGAGACAGCTGTTGATACCTTTTCTGCTTTCTTATTTTATCTCCCTGTTTCAGGATCTTGTCTTACCCTGTCTTTAGGTGAAAAAAAAGCAAGGAATGATAATGATGACAGTGATGAAAGTGCTCATTAAAAAAAAATAAAAGTTTTTTAAGTGATTTAGCTGCTTTGATGGAGTCAAAAGTTTTGAAGACTTGCTGGGCTCCTATGCTCCTCTGTGAGGCAACGTAGGATTGGATGATGGATGGATGGATGAATGAAAGTAAAAAAAAATAAATGGTACAACTTTACATTTTATATTAATGGATCAGTTCATCCTATGTATAGTGTAAAAGTACTATTAACATTGGTGAGATCTCTTTTATTGAAGGAGTAAATGAAGGCTGTAGATGACATCTGTTTGAAAAATCTCTTTCAGGTTGAGATATACTGCCTGGTAATAGCACGAGTATAAAAGACATTCTTAAATTAAATGAGTTAACTGGGACTGTATGTAGAAGTTGATGTAGTTTAATTGAATCCTTCAATGTAATTGCCTTCACACCTCCCATCTTGCCCATCCTGTCAGATGGTATGTGACCTGTTTCACTGGACACATTGTTGATAGGTATCTTACTTTATTTTATTTCTTAATCCTACCCCTCTCATTTATTAGCAGAAAATTGAATGATAGTGCTGCTGCTGCTGCTGTTGATGATAATGATGATAGTGATGAAGATGGTAACAATAATAATAATAATAATACCATAACCAAATCCATCCATCATCCACTCCTGTGTTGTCCCATGAAGAACGTAGGAGCTCATAGGCAGGTTGATCCTGACATTTGAGATGAGAGTGACCAGCCTCATTCATTCCTGAGTGGCATTATGTGAGCATTAACCCCTTGGATATACACCTGCCCAGGCTCAGTCCGATTGGAGCTGCTTAATTACCCACAAAACCACCAGGCGCCATAATTTGGTTGTATGGTTACCATCAGCGTAGTAAATGGTTTCATGGTGTACAGGAAACCATTTTGCATGTCACTCAGTGTAGAGTAACCTGTAGACAGAAGGAAGAGGAAAGACTAACGGAAAGAAAGACAGAAGAGAAAGGAAGGAAAGAAGTAAGGAAGAGAGGAAAGGGCAGTCACCCGATAGCAGCAGTGCATCGAGTGAGTGGATGATGAGTGTCCCTACCGACTGCCTAATAATAATAATAGTACAGTAATACCTCTTCCTAGTTGCCTTTGCCTACAGGTGATGTCAAACAGTGTGGCAGCACAGTATGTGTCAGGTGTGGCTGTACACTGGTACACTGACTGGATCACCCCTCCTTCCCTCCTCGAGCTCACTCACACCCGTCATCCAGACCTCTTCATGCTGTACACTGAGGCATGCACAGGTACATGTAGTATCTGTCCAATAAATCCTCATTGTTGTTGGCTTTTGTGTATGTGTGTGTGTGTGTGTATGTATGTGTGTGTATTTGTGTGTGTGTGTATGTATGTGTGTGTATTTGTGTGTGTGTGTATGTGTGTGTGTGTGTATGTATGTGTGTGTATTTGTGTGTGTGTGTATGTGTGTGTGTGTGTGTATGTACAGTTCAGATCAGAGTAAATTACTTGAAGATTGCCTGTTAAGGCTGCATTGTTATCTAGATACTTGTTTTATCAGTTCTCAAAATTTACAGTTCTTACTGTGTGGAATAAGATATGATATTCCACAAAACATGTATGATTTTTATTGAGAACTGCTTGTATTGATACTTTGGGAGAAAAGTATAGACTTTAAACCTTGGACTTTCCTGTGTTGTTTTGTACTGTACTTGTCTTTGCTTTTCTTGGGAGTTTTTAATAGTTGACTTTTTTTCTTCTCTCTCTCTTATACTCATACTTCTCAGGCCAATGGCCATGGCAGCCACTCAAGGTAGTAATGGGCTCCTGGGTTCGGGCAGAGGAGTATGCTGCTGACATCATAGAGGTAAAACTCATTGCTGTGCATCCCTTTCATATTGCAGTCATTAGAAAAGTGATATGTTGTCCTGAAGGACATGATTTCAGTCACAGGCTGGGACAGAGAACAGTCAGGTGCTTTGAATTTGTTAAAGCAAACTTTACAAATCTTCCACAAGATCCCTTGACAGGTCATAAAATAATCTCCATTAATACCATTGCACCAGTCCTGAATGAGACATCCCTACTTTGTATTCAATATAGATGGTGGGTATTAGCCTTGAAGTGGTGACATAAGGTTTGTCACACATTGGAGGACTGCTGGGTCCCAGGGCAGTACTGGCTTGAATGATAGATGAATGGATTTCTTTACCCCCCCCACAGGCATTACAGCACTGGGTAACAGGATGGACTGACTGGAACCTGGCACTTGACCATAAGGGTGGACCAAACTGGGTCCAGAACTTTGTTGACTCACCAATTATTGTCAATGCAGTAAGTGTCTTTTTTCTTTCATTTTTTTAATAAAGTTTATTTTGACTTGGTTAAATCAGCTTGCAATAGCAAGAATAAATGCATAAGTTAACCATCACATTGAAAGTGTTATAGTGATGATTTTCAGTCTTAATTGCATAATAATTATCTCAGTTACCATAACTAATATAATCTGGCAGTAGTAAGAATTAAGTACATAAGTTTCACATCACAATAATACAATTCAGAAGAAACATGGTGGTATTTCAATTGAGTGATTGACTTAAGTCTTCTCTTAGCCAAAAGGTGAATTCTACAAGCAGCCCATGTATTATGCCTTAGCCCATTTCACCAAGTTCCTGCCTGAGGGAAGTTTGCATATAGGACTCTCAAGGAAGCAGTGGACAGAAGAAGAGGACATAGAGGTGGAATATATCAAGGCAAGAATGGATCAGGATGGAGGCAGTGCCATCGTCAAAATAGAAGAAGAGTTTGGATTTAACAATATGGAAAGAGCTGAAAGAATGAGGAATGAGATAGCATATTCAGACAAAGAAAAAGGGAAATCTACAGCAAAAGACACAATTGTCAAGAGAAGGAAAGCAGAGGAAAATAATGAGATAAACCCCAACAGTCACAATGAGAGAAGAAATGAGAAAGAATGGATGAAAGAGGATCCAAGTTATGGTCTGCATTATATTGCATTTTTAAGACCTGATAAGTCAACTGTTGCTGTCTTCCTTAATAAGTAAGTTCACAAAAAACATTACTCCAACCCTCAGGGTACAGTGAGGTGTTATGAGTCCCTTTTTTTGTGTGTGTATGGCCCATTGCCCTGAGCAGTGTGCTGATAGTTCCTCTGTTTTTACGCTTTTCCTCTCTGTAAATCTAAACCACCCACCCACCCCAATTTTATAGTGTGAAACAGGGCTAGGATGTTTACTTATTTATTGAAATTAGTTGTTTCTTGACTGGAAATGTTAGTTCTCCTGCTTTTGTTTGATACATTTATATTACCGCAATATGACATAGCCACACATAAATAGAGTCAAAGTCTAAGCTGATACACACATTGTTAGCTGCAAATCTTAATACCTTAGATTTTTTTTTTTTCCATCAACTGTAAGGAAGTATTTATCTGGTGTTGGCACTTGGTTGAGCTTCAAGTCCAAGAAAATTTCAACTTTACCATGGCCAACCTCAAATATGGGGATTCCTTTGCCTCTTCAGTTCAGTGATGCAATTTTTTTTTATTATGGCACTTCTTGTAACATCATTCAATTTAGGAGGGACAGTTTGAACTGGAGATAGATATAGCTTCCCTTAACTTCTTTACAGCCTCAAAAGGACCATATAAGGTGTGTTGCTGTTTGCTTTCCTTTGTACTCCATTGTACTATGGGACATCTCTGATGAGCTGAATAAAGTTGTCTGAAGGTAGCAAGAATGAAATGCAAACTGTGTCATCAAACTGAGGGGGTTAAAAGGAAATGTGATGGGGTTAAGAGGGAACATGGCGTCATTGATTTGATTTGATCTTGATTTGACTTATACTAAGACTTTCACATCCTCAGGGGCCACAATCCGGTAAGTGTTGGGGTGAGGGACCGCAACCTCGGCCGGATCTTGCTCCACCTAGACCCTCACGCCATCACCACAGCTGCCTGGAGAGGATAGTCCTTACTGAGAGAAAGAGAAGGATGAGAAAATCAAGAGAGAGAGAGAGATTATCACCATGATTCAAATGAAGTGGAGAGAAAGATGATTACCATGAATCCAGTGAAATGAAGAGAAAGCTGAACATCACCATTTGAGAGAAAGGAAATTAAAGATAGATGATCACCATCATTCAAGAGAAAGAAAATTAAGAGAGCTAATTACCACCATTTTAGTGAAAGGAATGGTGTAGATGTACTTTCTATAGCAATATGATACAATGTATACTGGTATGTGGTTAGTTGTGGGCAGTCATATCTAGCAAGACTATAGATATACTAGGGTGGGAAAGGAGGTCCAGATGATGATGATGATATGTATATAATGAAATATGACAGTGTGAAAGAGATTTTTGATATTCCAGTAAAGGGTATTAGAAAAGTAACTGTGCAGTGTCAGATATTCTGTAGTTCCTGCATACAGACCTGACACACACACCTTACCCTGCCATACCACACTTTGCCACATCTTGCATTCTCACATTTCAAAAACACCCTCGCTGCCTTACAGTACCTCCCTTAGATCTTTCAGCCCCACCACACACTGTAACATAGCATACTATCACACCACACACTACCATGCCACTCACTGCCACATCATATACTGCCACAGCATCATTGCCAAAGCATACACTACCACATTACACAATATCACCTCCCATCTTCTGCAGCACTGAGATTTTTAACACCCTGTGGAAGAAGAGGACTTTCACCGATAGCTTGTCACTTAAGCAGGAAGATGAACTGCGGATAACCCGTACTAATAGATGACAGATGGTCAATGACTATCTTACAACAGATGCATTGAGCTGAATATATTCTTTACAAGAGTTATAGTGAAAGAAGGATATTGGGTTAGAAAGGTGATGGCAATAATAGTAACAGTAATGTTGACATTTGCATAAAAACTTATGGTGAGTGCCTTGACCTTAGTAATAATTTAGCACAGTTTCTTAATGTATAGTTTATTATGTGATTCATCTTGGATGAGAGAGACATTTGCTTTGGTTAAAAATCTTTGACATTAGCCAGAGTAAAAATGCATGTCTTCTGCCTTAATTATACACATGTTAACAGTATTTTAGTTCTATGTGTAATACAGTATATGGTCTTATGCAGCTGGACCACATAAAGACTGGTCACATGCAGATGGAAAACAGACATAAAACCAAAAATGACACTTTTGTACATTTAAAGGAATCATTTGTACTACACAGAATTTAATCGAGTCTCTCTAAATATGTATTCAGTATATCTCCTTCTATCTCCTGTCTGCGGGTGACTGTACACCAAGTGACAAGCCAGATTGTTTCCTGTACACCAGGAAACCATTTACTATGCTGGGCAATAACCATATAACCAAATTATGGCACCTGGTGGTTTAGTGGGTAATTATGGCACTCTAACTGGACTGGGTCTGGGCAGGTTTATATCCAAAGGGTGGTTGGGGTTTATTGCTTACGTTATGCCACTCATGGATGAGTGAGGCTGGCCACTTATATAAAATGTCAGGACCAACTTGCCTAGTCCTGGACTCCTGTGCTCTTCATGGGGCAACACAGGATTAGATGATGGATGAATGAATGAATGAATAAATATCTTTATTGTTGCTTGATGGCGGCTTGCTTGTTTCATGGTATTACATATTTGCTTTGAGTCTAGGGATCAACACCCAGCATGTGCTTTGAATCTAGGGTTCAGAATACAAGCCATGGAAGACATTTTAAATGTGCCATTACTGTAAATGCGTCACTCTTATTGGAGACACTCTTTTTCCCTGTGTATATCACTGGCATGGGGTTTCGTTCATTTCGTTTTTGAAGGCTCCAACACGCATGGGTTTAGGTTTGCTTTTTGCTATGGCTCTCCCTTATGAGGAGAAGATCCAGGCCTGCTGTGAATCTTACATGAACTGTCATAGTTACGTTAATGTGCCATGTAATTCTCTGATTCAGTATAAGTTAATGTTTCTTGATTAAGGAAGTTGTTGTTTGGTGCAGGTATTTTACCCTGTCATTCCGCTGTGACACCTACAGTTTTTGTAGATGTTCATCTGCTGCAGTCTTAACCTTTTGCATTAAGCCAGGAATTAGCTGGAGTGTAGAGCAAAAAAACTTTAATCGCTTCTACACAATGGTACGTATTTTATTTGATTCTTGTTGCCACCAGACAATTATATTCAGCTTTGCTGGAAAGACCATTTGTAGTAACAGGGTTAGGAACAGTCTCTTGAATTCCTTTACATCCTGCTGTCTGTCCTTAGGCTGAACAGAATTCCCTGAAGGTACCAGGCGAAAAATATAGAGTAAATTACTGGTACATCACCGGATTGAAGAGATTAAACTCTGTAAAAGGGACTGAAACGAGGGGTTATATTCTCTTGGGCATGAAAGACTGCGTCACACCTCTTCCATAGTGTTTAGTGTACATATTGCAGTGTAATACTGTATTTGTTTGGATGTTATTTGTATCATGTTAATAACATCCTCCCTACGTGTCAACAAGTGGGTTGGTGGAGGGTTAGTGCCCCTCCCCGTAAAACAAATAACTCAGAGTCAAATGGCCACCCCTTACGGGATTATGGCGTCTGGCAATAGATAGATAGATAGATAATAACATTATTTTTTTAATGTCCAGACATTTTTCAGCTGTGGAAATTGACTTCAAACTGGTGGGTTTATTCATTCATTTATTCATTATCTAATCCACTGTTGCTCCATGAGGAGCATAGGAGACATGCCCTTAATTAACCCCTTTAGTACAAACGAGCTTTCCAGAGCTGAATACAGCTGTATGAAGATAACAAAAATACAAGAAAAATGCTTCACTTTATTCAAGGAGTTAAGTGTGAAATTAATTTTTCATACAAGTTGCCTTTGAGCTTGGAAATAAAGGTCTTAATTGTTTTAAAAATATACTAATTTCTATGTACTTGTTAGTTTTCATCCCCCAGAATGTAGCATTAGTACTGGGTGTAGATAAGATTAAACTTATGGTTTTGAAAAATGAAGTCACAGCATGGAGAGTGAGGCTAGATGGTGAGGAAATAAAGACTGTGAGTGCATTCAAATATTTATTGTGATGAGGATGGAAGTTGGAGGATGAAGTGCTTGAAAAGATATAGCAGGGTAGAAAGGTTGCTGGTTCGTTGAAAGTGATAAGGAACAAGGAAGAGCACTGAAGTAAACAAGTTGCTGCATGAGTATTGTGAACCCCACCCTGACATGGAAGTGAAGCTTTGACTGAGCTGGAAAGACAAGAATGAGCAGTGGAAATTAGTTACTAGAGAGTATGGAGAGAGACAAATGCAGGGAACATTGTGGTGTTGCTGTGATTAGAAGAGAAATAATGAGATGGTTTGGCCGTGTGGAGAGGATGGAGAATGAGAGACTGAGTGGAAGAGTGAGTGAGGAGGTGAAGACAAAGGATGAAGAGTGGTGAGATACATGAGTTGGGAATGTGAGTTGGAGGGAAGGCAACCAAATGACAGAGGTTAAGGGAACATTGAGGCAATTTATTTAAGGGTACCTCTTACAGAATTAAGGCGTCTAGCAGCAGACAGGCAGACAGACAGAAGTAATCGATGGTAAACTGGGGTTTATATAATTTCAGTATGAACGATGATACCTTCAAACATCAATATAATTTTGGAAAGGTGTGTAGTAGACATATATGACCATGATGAAAATTAATTAAAATCATGATAACAGTTACACCATTGATCTTCAACTAACTAATGGTCTAACACCTTTAATCGGGCTAAAATCACGAGAGAGCACTTGAAACTCCCGCGACCGCCACGTTAGTTTACTGGGCGACCACAGGATGGCGTTGTGTGTGGCGGGCCATCGCTTAACTGATGTTTTACAAAGATTGATTTATGTTGATTGATTGACTGAATTATTATTGTTATGCAGAGTACTTATACAACAAAGGAAGGCGGTGGGCCTTGCCACACGCCTCCTTCAGCAAATACAGTTTTATACAGCCAGTGGTTATAAATTCGTGGGTGTAGCCGGGACCACCGAGATGTCCGTAGTCAAGTGGAGCCAGTCACTGGACCCAGTTTCTTCAATAACTGCTCCAGCTTCTTTGTCATTCCTACCAGGCCTTCGCGCATGTCATCGATCCTTCCTTAAACAGACTTTTCAACCTGGTCAAGGGGAGCTGCCCTAATTTCCCTCCTTTCACGAGCCCCCGTCCCCTTCCCCTGCGCTTGGTTGTTAGTGGTGTTTCGCGTTCAAAAAATGGGGTAGTTATTATAGAATGTGATCCTGGTCCAAAGGAAAAAGTAATGGAGATGATGGAACCTTTTCCATCCATCACTGGTTAAACATCTTCGCCTGCGCATGTGGTGTGATGGTGAGTACCACTAAACTCTATTCAGTGGTCATACCCCCCCCCCCCGCAAAATGCGTCCACTAGAACCGCTCAGTCAGTGTACGGAAAAATGGCAGTCATCTAGAAGGCTATACGAATGCAGAATCTATAAAATGGAAAGTAATCTAAACAACTAAGGCTACAGCATGGAAAAGGTAACCCATCAAAATAACTGTGTAAAGATGTGTATATCGAAATCTGTTATATGGAAGTGATCTAGGCAAGTATGTAAGGCTAATGTTTGAATATTTTAGTATGGAGAAATGATCTAGGCAACCATATAGGCAATTGTATAGTAAAGGAATGATTTAACATCTGGGTCTATAAGCGTAACCAGACGATACACACATCCATGAATGAAGAAAAATAGTCTACATATTTATAAACGCAATTTACAAAGATTATATTGGCCTACAAATTCTAACGTATTTTAACATGAACGGAGAGACAAATCCAACTTCACCATATGGCGAATAAACCCATCAAGCCTCATCCAGGTGGGAACAACGATCAAGTTAAATGGTGGACTCAGTGCAGTGCGAACCACGAATCCCATGTGACCCTATCATTTATAGTAAGGAACAAAAAAGATCCGGGCAATACCGTGTTCTCTGGGCTACGATTCAGACTCTTACAAAGTCCCTTTTAAACGCAAGTTAAAACAGCGGGAAGAATTAGAGGTATGAAAATTCCTTTCTCCCTTTGACTTAAAAAAAAAAATAAGTAAATAAATAAATAAATAAGGATCGAAATGAAAGTTTATCAGTAAAAGACTGGATTACATCAATTAACAAGCTTACATGGAGAGATTTTGGGTTCTCCTTTCCTTCCTGCAAAAATAAATTTAAGATACAACAGGGAATCGCAAATTTGGAAGTTTCCTCCATGCCATCCCAGCTATGTAGGCTGCCGTGATTAATAATAACCGTAATGAAGTGAGCAAAAGCTCATGGCAACTAGTAATTTCTTTGAGCGATGTAGCCTGCCTGAATCATCCCCTTGCCCTTCACTGCTAGTATTCTCTCTCGTTAGTGTATGGTTATGATTTTCCAGCTAAATAAAGCGCCAGGTGTTAGCTTGAATAATAGTATCAGAATTGTTCACTTATCGGTTCTTCGCCGCAGATACTGGCAACAAATGCCGGATGCTATGATATTGTTCATGCAGTGAGAAGTGCCGTTGCAAAAACGTGCCAGTTTCTCAGTTATATTAAGAATTAAACGTGTAGGCTATATGGTTATTTCTATAGGCTACTGTATATAGTTTACATTAGTATAAGGATACAGAGATGAATTTAGCTGAGTGTGCCCCTTTTCAGATAATTATTACACAATGCTATTACATAGCTCTTATCATAATCGTACTGCAGTTAATACACGGTCCGGCAACGTATTTCCGAGGGGGCGTCTGTCAAACTCGGTGACGTCATCTTCAGTGTGGCGCCGGCCGTGAGGAGGGGAAGATGTCTGCTGTCGTGGTCTTCGCCGTCTTTCTCATCGTCTGTATCATCTTCAAGTTTCTGAATGTCACCAGCCCACCTAGACCACCACGGCTGTTATGTAGTGACTCCAAATTCCTCGAACTCATCCTGAAACACTGTCCGCAGCTCAACGAAACGTGAGTAAACTGAGTGATAAAGGAGGGTACGGAATAAACTGAGCGAAGGGGTGTGTTTCCTCTCTCAAGCGGCACTTCTTTGCTGTACCATAATTACGTCACACCCATTACTTGCCACCCTACATCCATGTATTCCAAAGGGCAATTTAAGTGTTTCTGCCTCTCAGCATATTTAAAAACCACTACGTGTAGGATCGGCATCGTGTCCTGTATATTACCGAGTTTCAGCTTTCGCCGTCAGCAGTATTGAAAACTGTAATAACACCAATTCAAATAGAGTCCAAAAAGGATATCGGAAGTAGATCCTATAAATAAGATGGCCTTTGTCTTCACAGTGTTAAATCGTGATATTTAAAGGGCATTGCTCGAGAGATGTAAAATGTTTTTCCCCCGTTCGTTATTACTGATCCTTCCCAAAGTTTAGCATACTGAAAAATCCAAAGATATAAAATTCTTTGAGTGTTTCCACGGTGATATTCTTATACTTATACCGGGATGTTAAATGTGAAGGGTCAAGGGAAAACGGGCTCCCAGCATCCCGCCCCAAGATGCTTTTGTACACAGTAGGACATTGATCTTCGGCGGGCCAGTGTGTGTGTCCTTACCCCAAACAACGCCCTCCCGAACGAAAATTCTGCTCAACTACTGTTATTATTTACCAGCATAATTTCCTTCCACAGTAGTTTTGGAGGTAGATATTAATGATTTAGTAACGTCAGTAAGATGTAGCTACCGGTAATAGTGTTTTAACCAGTATTATCAAACACAGTAAGAGATAGCCTTCCACAGATGAAGAAAATAGTTGATTAATAGCAAAATAAATTATAAGAATACGTCCTTAAAACCGAACAATCGCAACCTCTCCAGGGTTAATAGCTTTTCCATGTTTGTTGTACTCGATTTTATATGGCTAACTTGAACAACCACATTTATCCCCTAATCATCCAGTAGTATTCTTTTTTAACCAACAATCTCTGTAATAATAATAATAATAATAATAATAATGGACTTCAAGCAATAAGCAATGAAATCCTTCGCCCTGCATTAAAGTCGACTAGTCAGCGTTGAACTAATTTATCCTTGTGAAAGAAATCTACCAATGTTATGAAAGTATGTCGACATTGTGCAAATCTCCAATCAGTATTGCCTCCCGTCGGTAAACATCATGCATTCCTTCAACCAACATTATGCATACCTTCAACCAGCACACCTTCAAAATTACTGGCCGTCTCATTTATCCATCATTTCACTTAATTTGACCACCATTTTATCTTACCATTAAGCAGGTTTTCAGTCGGCCCTATAGTCTACATACTTGTATCTTTAAGTCAACATTGCACACTCTTCTAACCAGCTTTCAACCATTTTGCAAACCTTCTTTCAACATAAGCAAACCTCCAGACAGCATTATTTACCTTTTTAATGGTTGCGGTGTTGTTGCAAGTTTTATTCATGCTAACTGCAATTTATTTTACATCATAGGAGTATTTATTTAGTTTTTTTTTCAAGGTGAACATCATCATCGTTACTGACTCCTTCAGCCTTTCACTCTGCTGACGTTTTATTTTTTCTGCTTGTCGATTATTATATTTTACATCGACTAGATATGATTCTGTATGTCTTAATTCATGTTGGTTAATAAAGCTCCCTAGCACCGCTTCCATAGCAGTTTATTTTTTGGATACGACTGCATAATGTCAACTTTGTGTGTGTGTGTGTCCGACTCTGGGCATAGGCTTCACAGCCTGCTATCATGGCCCAGCAGTCCTCCTACATACCATGTCACCACTTCGGCGCTAACACCCACCGTCCATATTGAATACATGCCAGGGCTGTCTCATACAGGACTGGTGTATTGGTATTAGCGGGGGTATTTTTACGACATGTCGGCGTGTCTTCTGGTAGATCAGTAAAGCCTGTTATTTATGTTGAAAATGATGGTACTGGAATTATTTAAATGACATAAGAGCATAGTAAGAAGTAATGAATAAAATAAATA
>JAGKTI010001873.1:53403-75316 GCA_018397915.1 Birgus latro | reverse complement strand
TTACCTTCAGCTGAATAAAATGATCTGGAAGTAACAAGAATAAAATACAGAAACTGAATAACATGTCACGCTGGGACAAACAAAATTAATTATGCAATCTGTCGTGTGTGTGTAGGGTGTCCACCACCCATCAATTGATGATTTACCACTTATATGTAGGAAAGGTGGGACTGTAGGTGAAGAGGAGAAAGAAAACAAACAAAAAAAAAGCTATGAGAATGAATACCCAAATTTCCCCATATAAGTAGGGCAGTAGGGGCCTGGTCAATTATTTAAAAAAAAAAAAAAAAAAATCTATCATTAGATGAATAAACTGTGTGGAGAGTGCAATAAAATGGTAAATACAAGTTTCTTTTAAGCAAGGAAGAAGGGAGCAAAGGTCAATACTGTATAGTTATTTCCACTGACCACTGGTGGTGGGGGTGGGACAGAAGGGCAGTAAGGTCTTCAAGACCTTGGCATCTGATTATCTACCAAGACCGAGATGTGAGGTTGGGGGCCCTGCTGTGCACCGGGCATCACTTCCCAAATTCCATCCCCATCCATTTCTGCATTAACTACAGGCTGAAATATAAGGCAAAAGAATATAAAAATATATCTCTCTCTATCTATCTATTGCCAGACGCCATAATCCCGTAAGAGGTGGCCATTTGACTTTGAGTTACAGTATTTGTTTTACAGGGAGGGGCACTAACCCTACACCAACCCACCTGTTAACACGTACGGAGCACGTATGGTTTGGTTATATGGTTACCACCCAGTGTTGTAAATGGTTTCTCGGCTTTTGTCACTTAATGTAAAGCCACCTGTAAAGGAAAGAAAAGCAATAAGAAGTGACTGGAAAGCTGAGAGAAATAGGACGAGAGGAGGGCAGGCACAGAAAAAGAATGATAAAGGCTAAGGAAGAAGTAGGCAGCAATACATCAAGTGAGTGGATGTAATGGTGCCTAATTCTTAAATAGCTTCTTAATTTACTTATTTCTTCATGAAAAGTCAAACAGCTGGAGCAGATATCATAGGCCCTTTTAGCAATGTTTTGATTGAATTAATCTTATTGAGATGAGGGCAAAAATTAAACCAACTTAATCCAAGACCTGTTTTCAATAAACCCCAGAAATACACCCAGTATTAGATTATGTAATAACATCCAAAAATGACAGTGACCCATTATTTTCCATTTCACACGTAAATTTGATGTTTTTTGCCTACTATTCATACACTGAAAAAAACTATGGTTATCCTACTCCTCACATGTCTGATCACAAATTTTTTCAATATAACAAAGATTCTAAAATTAGTAAAAACAAACACCTTTATTATCATCAGCAAATACATATAATAACTACACACATCATTCTCTCTCTCTCTCTCTCTCCTTATTTCCCCCTCCTCTCTCTCTCTTTCTCTCTATTTCCCCCTCTCTCTCTCTCTCTCTTACTTTATATACAGTACTTTTAACAACCTAGTCATACCTACTCTATGTGATCACATTATCAAAGCATCTTTTTATCATGAAATCCTTAATTACCCCATCAGGAGTGCAAGGACTGGGAGCTAAACTGTAAGTCCAAAAAATTATAGCAAGTGATCAGTTACTTTCCCGAGTGGTATCAGCCTAAGTGAGCAATAAATCCCAATCATCGGGCACTCCTAAACCACTACGGACTACATCTGGCTGAGGCACATTACCCCACTAGACCACCAAGCATCCATCTGGTAATATGGTTACCACCAAACACAGCAACTGGTGTCCTGGACTAGAAGAAACCATTTGGTAGTCACTTGAAGACAGCACTTAACAAGATAAACAGATGATGGGCACCCAGAAAAAGCATCGTCAGGTTATAACTAGGATTGCTTTGCTCTCATGCTTACCCAGATCTAGAGATCTCATCATCATACACACAAATGAGCAAGAGAGTCAACTCGTGATAACTCTGCTATAGAACATTTGGTAAGTAATCCCTTTAATAACTGGACACCCAATTCCTGGACACTCCAGTGTCTGGACATTTTTGGTCAGGGGCATCGAAACCCCAAAATGACCAAAAAACGTAAAAAAAGCAAAAAAAAAAAAAAAAAATCCGACATTTTTTTCAACCACATTCTGAACCTGGTGCGCGGCGCCGAGCAGCTGTGTCTTGGTGCATTGTTAAGCCGACATCCACCAGGACATCGCTGCCTCCTCCCCATTTCCCGCTCACCCATCGTTGAGAGTGCACGCTCGTCACTATGGCTGCCCACTTGCTCACTTTTCTTGTGGTTCCCTACCTGCTGCAGGCCCTCTTGTTCCTCTGCTACCGCTTACTCGTGTGTGTGATGATGGCCCCGCCGTCTGAGAAGAGGAAACGAGTATTTCTGACTTTGGAGAAGAAGAGGGAGATATTGGAGAAAGTGGACGCGGGATGGTCGACATTCTGCATCCTGCGTGAATTCAACCTGGCCCACTCTACCTTGTTTGATATTAAGAAATCCCGGAACAAGCTCACCCAGTATACGGCTGACTTCGCATCAAAGACCAAATGCAACATGGAGAGGAAGGTTATGTACACTCCCAGGTTTGCAGAAATCGACCGACCTATGCTGCTTTGGTACCGACAACAATGTGCTGCTGGTGTGCTGGTGTGTGGTACGGAGTTGAAGGCTGCCGCCGAGAAGTTTGCAAGGTTACACAACACCCCAGACTTCAAGGTATCCGAGGGTTGGCTCATCACTTTCAAGTTATGGCATGAACTTACCAACCGTCAGGCCCAAGGCGAAGCTCTGGACGCCAATGAGGAGGGAGTAAAGGAGTTTCGGCAGAAGGTGAAGGGCTTGATCCACAGGGAAGGCCTCACTCTCAGTCAAGTTTACAACGCTGACGAAACTGGTCTATTCTATTGCTCTCTGCCTACGAATACTCTAGCTGAGGAGACGGAGAAGCGTGTACCTGGCCGCAAGCTCTCGAAGCAACAGATATCTGCTTTGTGTTGTGCCAATGCTGATGGCATGCACCAGCTCAAGCCCATTATTGTTGGCCGTGCAAAGCAGCCTCAGTGCCTTCATGGGGTGATGGATGTCCTTCCTGTCATGTGGTACCATTCTGTGAAGGCTTGGTTCACAGCCAAGATCTTCAAAGACTGGTTTCACCAGCACTTCGTCCAGGAGGGCATCCATTATCAGACGAAGACACTGTGAATCCCACGCGACCAGGTAAAGCCTCTCCTTCTCTTGGACAGTGAACCTGCGTATCCGTCTGACAAGTTGTTGGTGGCTGAGAATGGCCTCATTAGGTGCTTCTTTTTGCCACCTAATACAACTGCTCTCATCCTATCAGAGTCTGAGAGGAGGCAGGTTATTCTTCGTGACGGCCACAGACGTGTTGTAAGTACAGTAAACCCTTGATAAGCCGAACTTTTAGAAGCCGGAATCTTCAGTTAGCCGAACTCAGGCCGAGACCACGTATGGAAGTAGGCCGAAATGCGAAAGTAGGGGGAGAAATGGCGCCAAGCGGACTCGTGACACCAGTCAGCTGCTTGCTTTTGGAGACGGTAGTTGCGCCATTCTTACTGTCATTTAGTGCTGAACAGTGCTCTCCTTTTGCCTTCTGCCTTGCCATGGAAGGTTCATAGCTTAAAAGAAGTGATACTGGCACCTCTAGTCGTAAAGGAATGAAGCTAAAAAAAAAAAAAAAGTGCGCATGTGACAGTGTAGTGATCATGATTAAAGTTCAGTACTATTATTACTGAAAGTGTTACATTGCAGTCTATTACAGTGATTACATTTAAGTTTAGTTCTTAATATAGAGTGAAATAAATACTGGGTACTGTTTAGAATTTACGTTAAAGTATGGACTAACCTACCTCCACCAGCTCCATCTCCAAAACAAAACAAACTGCCGAACTTCGAAGAATCTACTGCTTCTAACGAACGGTGTTACATTGCAGTCTATTACAGTGATTACATTTAAGTTTAGTTCTTAATATAGAGTGAAATAAATACTGGGTACTGTTTAGAATTTACGTTACAGTATGAACTCAACCACCTCCACCACCTCTGTCTCCAAAACAAAACAAACTGCCAAAGAATCTACTGCTTCTAACGAAGGGTGTTACACTGCAGTCTATTATAGTGATTACATTTAAGTTTAGTTATTAATATAGAGTGAAATAAATACTGGGTACTTTTTAGAATTTACGTTCAAGTGTCAACTCCACCACCTCCGTCTCCAAAACAAAACAAACTGCCGACGATCTTCTGCCTCTGACGAAGGGCAAATTATGTGCACTGAATACTTTCTTTTTTGTCTTTCTTTATTAATTTATACACTGCATATGCTCCTTTACTTTAGTGTTAAGAAGACAAGTAATGAGTATTGTTATTACAATTTGGGGGTGTGAAAATCCATCTCCAACACACGTTACCGACAGTCGGTACTACCGCTGTGAATGATTTTCTACCAATTAACCACTTCAGTACTGTGACGTCTATTTCTACTTTATTTACACTTCCTCCAGCCGATTTTATGTCACTCAGGACTGGACTCACATACTGAAGGGGCTAACGAAGGCTGTACCAACACCGTGCACTTCCACAGATCCAACCTACACTGACTAAAATTGTCTGGTGGCAGCAAGAACAAAATGAAAATACACCCAGCACTGAAGGGGTTAAATGTATATTAAATGCACTATATTGTTTTTTGTCATAACTAATTTATTTATATATGCTTCTTTAATTTAGTGTTGAAAGGACAAGAAATAGGTATTGTCTTACCAATTTTGGGGGGTGATAATTCGGTAATTTAGCAATTTTGGGGGGTGAAAATTTGGTAAGCCGGAAACTTCGGTAATTCGAACCAGGGTAGAGCCCCATATAGTTCGGCTTATCAAGGGTTTACTGTACCATGGATACTCCTAAATATTTTCCATACTCACCCCTAAATCCTCATTCTCTGGTTCCTTTTCATTTATTTCATGCTTTCCGTCCCTTATTTATGTGAATAGGGTCTTAAATAGTGCTGTTCATGTTTGGTAGGGAGTTACAGTACCCTGGAAACTGCTAAATATTTCCCCAAGTATCCCTGCTTGTCGTATGAGGCGACTAAAAGAGTTGGTGGTGGGTTAGTGCCCCACCCTGTAAAACAAACTAACTAAAAATACGAACAAGAAGCCTCGAACCAGGACTGAACTAAAGTTGACGACAAAAGACTGAACAAAGGACTTGTTGTGAACAGCAATGTGGAATGTAAGGAGTATAAATGATGAGGTGAAAGAAAGAGATTATACAGGTGACTGGGGGTGCGAAAGTGGATATATGTGGACTAAATGAAACTAAATGGCGAGGTGAGAGCGTGAGAGAATGGGAGTATGGATGGGGTATATGTGCGGAAGTAGGTGAGAATGAGAGGGCAAAAGAAGGAGTGTGTATTGCTGTAAGTAACAGATGGAAGGAGAATATAAGAGAGTATGGATCAGTTGGCTCAAGGATTGTGTGGGTAAGAGTGAAAGTTGGACTACAAATGTGGGCGATTGTGCGCATGTATGCGCCAAAGCAAGATCGTGTAAGTAGGGTGAGAGAAGAGTTCTGGACAAATGTGGAAGCATGCTTGGAAAAGTTTGAAAGGAATGAGAGAATGTTTTTGACTGGAGATATGAATGGAAAAGTAGGAAATAAGAAGGTGGATGGAGTGGTTGGTGAATTGGGTGTGACTGCACAGGTGGATGAGAATGGAAGTGCTTTAGTGGACATTTGTGCTGGTAGGGGGTTGGTGATAGCTAATACCCTCTTCAGGCACAAAATGATCCATAGGTATACATGGCGAGTGATGGGAAGGGTGGATGGTGAACTGAATGAACAGAAGGCAATGATTGATTATGTGTGTGTGGATGAAAGGATGAGAAGGTGTGTAATGGATGCAAGAGTATACAGAGGTTGGGTGAGTGGATTTTCGGACCACCACTTGGAGGCGGTCAGAATCAAGGTCCAAACAAAATGGAGGAAGAGAAGAAGGGAAGGACAGGAGGAAGTAGTTCTTACAAGGAGGGTAGAAAAGTTACAAGAGGATGGAATAAAGGCAGAATATAAAAGGGAAGTGGAGGAGCAACTGGGTAAATATAGACTGGAGCAGACAGGAGGACGTGGAAGGTGTGTGGAAGATATTCTCGGAAGAAATCTCTGCAGCATGTGAGATGGTGTGTGGGGTGAAGAGACGACAAAAGGGGGTTCAGGGAACAGCATAGTGGACTGAAGAGGTGAGAGAGGCTGTGGCACAAAAGAAGAAAGCATATAATGAATGGATGAGAAACAGGGGTGTCGCAGAAGTTGTGAGATGGAGAGAGGTGAAAAGATTACTAAGAGAAAGTAAGGAGAGAGTGGTTGAGGAATTTGGAAGGAAACTGAGTGGTTTGCATTGCTGACTGTGAAGCAGCTGGCCCGTTAGCGCCAGGGTTCAAATCCTGGTGTGGGCAGCTAGGGTCATCTGACTCAGGTGTCCATCCACCCTTTGTGGGTTGGTAGGTAAAATGAGTACCTACGCTAACGTCTAGGGGAGGTGACTGTGGTGACCTGGATGATGCAGTGGCCTTGTGGACAGGTTGTTGGGTGATTGGCCCACCAGAGGCTCAAGGCCTATAAATGGAGATGAGCACTGAGTTAAGCGCCTCAATGGCGTATGCTCCACCTCTTCTAGAGTGTAAAATGGAGGGAATGTAAGAAAATGTTCTGGAAAGAGGTAAAGAGAGTTAGACAGGGTGCCAAAGAAGTTAGTTGGGGTGTGAAAAATAAAAATGGTAGATTACTAGTGGAGAAGGGAGAAAAAGTGAACAGATGGAGAAAACACTTTAATGAACTGCTGAACATAGAGAATGAAAGTAATGCAAGTATAAGTGACTGGGGAATGGCTGGGAGAAGGAGGGTTGTAAGAAGAGAGGAAGAAATCAGTAGGATGGAAGTGGTGGAAGCAATGAAGAAAGTTAAAATGGGGAAAGCCCAAGGAATTGATGAAGTGTGTAGTGAAACAATGAAGCATGGGGGAGAGACAGTAATAGAATGGATGTGGAAGGTATGCAGACTGGCCTGAAAGGAAGGTAGAGTCCCAGAGCATTGAAAGTCAGGTAAAATTATTCCCCTGTGCAAAGGAAAAGGAAAAAAAGAAGTGTGTGGTAATCATAGGGGCATTTGCCTTCTTAGTGTAATAGGAAAAGTATATGGTAGGATACTTATTGACAGAGTTTGGGAACTAACAGAGGAATTAGTTGGAGAAGAACAAGGAGGTTTTAGGAAGGGAAGAGGATGTGTAGAACAGATATTCATTCTTTGATTTTTAGTGGAAAAGATTCTAGAGAAGGGAAAGAAGCTGCAGCCTTCATGGATTTGGAGAAAGCATATGACAGGGTGGATAGACAAGGACTGTGGAAAGTTTTAAGAATATATGGAGTAGATGGGAAGCTGTTGAAGGCAGTGAAGAGTATGTATAAGGATGCTAAGGCTGCAGTGTGTGTGAATGGCGAACTGAGTGAATTTTTCCATTTGAAAGTTGGAATGAAACAAGGATGTGTCATGTCTCCATGGTTGTTCAATCTGTATATGGATGGGGTTATACAAGAGCAAGAAATACAAGGTCGGGCAGTGGATGTTGGCGCGGCCCTAGTGAGAGAGGGCAGTGTTTGGAAACCCCCTGTACTGTTGTTTGCAGATGATACTGTGTTGTTGAGTGAAGATGAAGTGGAGCTGCAAGGCTTGGTAGTTGAGTTTGGGAGCATGCGTAAGAAATGGAATCTAAAGGTGAATGTACTGAGGAGTAAAGTGATGGTCTTTGAGAAAAGTGAAGTGAGTGAATGTACTGTGAGATTGGATGAGGAGGATATGGAGAATGTGAGTGCATTTAAGTAACTGGGTAGTGTGATGAGTAAGAATGGAAGTTTGGAGGGTGAAGTGCTTCAAAGGGTGCAGTAGGAAAGAAAAGTTGCTGGTTCCTTAAAAACAGTGATAAGAAACAGGGAAGTGACCATGGAAGTGAAGAAGCTGCTACATGACAGTACTGTGATACCAACTCTAACATATGGAAGTGAAGCTTGGACCCTGTTGGAGGGACAGAAGTCAAGAGTGAGAGCAGTGGAAATGAGTTATTTGAGAGGAGCATGTGGAGTCACATGGAGAGAGAGACTGACAAATGAGGAAGTGAAGGAGTGTTGTGGTGTGGATGAGGATGTGATAGGAAGCATCAGGAGAAACACATTAAGGTGGTTTGGGCATGTGGAGGGGATGGAGAGTGACAGACTGACGAGGAGAGTGTATGTGAGTGAAGTGGAGGGGGGAGAGGGAGGGGGAGGCCGAGGATGAGATGGAGGGATGGAGTGGAGAGGTATATGAGAGAGGGGGATGTGAGCTGGGAGCAGGGCAGTGAAAAGGCGGGGGACAAAGCAGCATGGAGGCGACTTGTTTGTGGCCACCCCATGTGGGATTGAGGCATCTGGCAATAAATAGATAGATTTACCTCTAATTCCACATTCTCTGGTTCCTTTTAATTTATTTCATGCATTCTGTCCCTTATTTATGTGAACAGAGTCTTAAATAGGTGCTATGCATGTCCAGTAGGGAGTTATGTAGGGGGTTTTCTGAGTTAGGCTGGGTTAGGGTCCATAAGTATTTGTCCAGGAGGCTTTGGTCCAATTCCCGGACAAAACCTATCTCCGGGCATACCTTTGGCTCTATTACATCGGATATTGAAGGGATTACTGTAATTCTGCTTTTGGCTGAAATCAGAATTAGACAGTGGTCTTTTATAAGACAAAGAATTCACTACAACCAGACCTGAAGGAATGCAAAAATTACAACATTCATTATACAGTTCTAGTGCCTCCTCCTTAAAGGATAAGATGAAATTGAATATTATTACTGATTTGATGGAGCAATAATAACACAACTCTTCATGCTCATCTGTTAGTAATATACCGGTCCTGTATACAAGTAAATAGATGAATAAATAATAAATAATTATATAAGAAAATAAATATATTCTTATACATATCATTTTTGCCAAATAAATGACTAAATAAATAAAACTGCTTGAGAAATTAAGCATTTTTCACTTATATGACATGCTGTATGTGTCAAAAACTACTGATTTAAAGCATGTTTTAAATCACTATCTTAAACTACTTGACCAAAATCATGCCAACCCTGTTGGTAAGTCTAAACCACTGGTAGTCAATAAACATGAGCTTATCTTACCTGTGTTTCACTGGTGATGTCCTTGTACTGTGTCAGAGGTGGAGTCCACATAACAAAGTCCTCTTCTCGGTTATCATTATGACCAAAATTCAGGTTACTGTCACAGAGCTCCAGCCTGCCATACAGAAACCCTGCATTAATTTAACGGCCCATGTGTTTCATTTCATCCTGATTAACTACTGTACTTCAGTAATGCAACAGCCTTAACAGCTCTGACATGCTGTGCCTCAGAGGACCAGCAAATGTTGTGGAAAAGAGTAAGGCATTTAGTTTCAGAAATCCCCTGATGTAGGCAATACAAGTAGGCTACTATAATTCTATCCATCTACTGCCAGACACCATAACCCTGTAAGGGGTGGCCACAAACAAATCGCCTCCATATCGCCCTGTCCCCTGCCATTTCACTGCCCTGCTCCCGGCTCACATCCCCCTCTCTCTTATAACTCCTTCACTTCCTCATTTTTCAGTTGGTCTCTCCATGTAACTCCACATGCTTCTCTAAAATAACTCATTTACACTGCTCTCACTCTTCACTTGTGTCATTCAATCTAGGTCCAAGCTTCGCTTCCATACGTCTGAGTTGGTATTATGATACTGACATTCTGCAACTTTTTTTTACTTTCATGCTTTCAAAGAACCAGCAACCTTTCTTCCCAGCTGAACCCTTATAAATAACATAACCGACCCAAGTACTACTACCTAATCATAAATAAATCACAACTGCCTTACAAAGTAACATATTCTAACCCACAAGAACATAAGCTAACCTAACCAAACAGTTTAAGTAAACCTATGGTACCAGTATCCTAACTGTAACAAACAATTTTACCTAACATAACCTCCAATTGAGAAGTGGGAAATGAAATCCACAGAACAAAATAATCGCCGAGGAATGAGACATGGCAAATAACAAGCAAACAATATCGAGAGAAATGAAATTAATAGGAGAAATCATTTATGCCCATAAAGGCTGTATAAAAGGAAACAAATGAAATGGGAAAAGTAAATTAATCTGGGTACATTTAGGTAAGTCCCTTCCATTATGCTGAAAACAAACAATAACAGCTAAGGCTTAAGGAAAATGATGATAATATCTGGGAACAACTCAGCAGGAAAGTCATTTACTACCCTGAGATAACCACAAAAATACAGAAAACAAACTGGAGGAATATGAAATGAATTGTTAAAGTTTTCCCTGCTGCTTAACCTGCCGAGTCCCACCGACGTATGATGCACGTCACTACTTTTTTCCGCGGACAGACCCACCAACGTGCATCATACGTCAGTCAATTGCAAGGCCCATCGTTTGCACATTTTTCAAGATCTGCGGGTAATTTTTGGTAGGCATATGTGGGAGACCTTCCTCTACCTGCTGTCAAGCAGGGATACTGCCTGGCCCCACCTGACCCCCCCTCCCCCCCACATTCGGCAATTCACCTGTTAGCAATAACCTGGCCAGTAAAGACATGTTGCCCCACGGTCTCTCCAATGACGAAATTCATGGTGAAAGTGATTCCTGAGGTGAAGGACAAAGAAATAAAGAAGCTAGAGCAAGAAACAAACAGAAGTGATGAGGTGGTAATGTCATAAAGGAAGGTGCCATATGTGGATGTGTTTGGTGACTGAACAATACTTCTATTGCCTATATACAGTAATCCCTCCAATATCCGACGTAATAGAGCCAAAGGCATGTCCGGATATTGGTTTTGTCCGGATATTGGTCCTGAAGCTCCAGCACTGGTTTTTCATGACCCTAACCTAACCTAACCTAAATCAGAAAACTACCTTCCTACCTCCCTAGTGGACATGTATAGCACTTATTTAGGTCCCTTTTCACATAAATAATGCATACATAGCATGGATTTATTGAATTTTAACCAAAAAATGATGATTTAGGGGTGAGTGAGTCATAGGAGCTCAGAACTTGCCAGCATAGTATAAGTAAGAATCGGACATGGAAATCATCTTTTCTCACATTTTATGCACTAAATTATTGGATACAAAGCATCAAATACAGTAAATGATGTTAATTGCTACCAGAAAAATGGTTAGGTTAGGTTGTTAGGTTAGGTTTGGTTAGGTTATGACCGGACATGAAAATCACTGCTTCAACCTTTTTCATAGCTGGTGCACTTAATAACCATGCATGAAAGAATTAAATTAAAAGCAGGAAATTATGATTAACACAATGTTAGGTTAGGTTAGGTTAGGACCGGACATGAAATTAACTGCTTCAACCTTTTTTCTAGCTGTTTTGCTTAAGAACCATGCAAGGAAAAATTAAATAGCAAGCAGGAAATTATGATTAACATTTAGGGTAATTTTTTAACACATGTACAGCATGATGAAAACAGGTTAGGCATGAAAATCTTTATGGTAACCATAGGTTAGGTTAGGACCGGACATGAAATTAACTGCTTCAACCTTTTTTCTAGCTGTTTTACTTAAGAACCATGCATGGATAAATTAAATTGCAAGCAGAAAATTATCATTAACATTTAGGGTAACTTCTTAACACATTAACAGCATCATGAAAACAGGTTAGGCATGAAAATCTTTATGGTAACCATAGGTTAGGTTAGGTTAGGACCGGACATGAAAGTAACTGCTTCAACCTTTTTTCTAGCTGNATGAAAACAGGTTAGGCATGAAAATCTTTATGGTAACCATAGGTTAGGTTAGGTTAGGACCGGACATGAAATTAACTGCTTCAACCTTTTTTCTAGCTGTTTTACTTAAAAACCATGCATGGATAAATTAAATTGCAAGCAGGAAATTATGATTAACATTTAGGGGAACTTCTTAACACATTAACAGCATCATGAAAACAGGTTAGGCATGAAAATCTTTATGGTAACCATAGGTTAGGTTAGGTTAGGACCGGACATGAAATTAACTGCTTCAACCTTTTTTCTAGCTGTTTTGCTTAAGAACCATGCATGGAAAAATTAAATAGCAAGCAGGAAATTATGATTAACATTTTCGGTAATTTTTTAACACATGTACAGCATGATGAAAACACGTTAGGCATGAAAATCTTTATGGTAACCATAGGTTAGGTTAGGTTAGGTTAGGACCGGACATGAATTTCACTGCTTCAACCTTTTTTCTAGCTGTTTTGCTTAAGAATCATGCATGGAAAAATTAAATAGCAAGCAGGAAATTATGATTAACATTCTCGGTAATTTTTTAACACATGTACAGCATGATGAAAACACGTTAGGCATGAAGTTAGGGTACTTACGAACAAAAAGCGGCCGTCCTGATGTAATAACCCACTCTATCATCTCAGACTCTGACAGGAAGACGTTGCACCTGACACACCTTTCCACTTGAGAATCACCAGCACTTCTCACCAACACTTTCACCAAGTTTTTTTTTTTTTATAACTGGAATAACATCACTTCACTGCACTGTACACAACAGTAAATTCCCGTGTGGTCTAGTGACGATCCATGGAGCCTTGTGAACTTCTCAGCAGCAGCTTTCAGCTCCGTTCCACGTACCAACACACCAGCAGCACGTTGTTGTCGATACGAAATCAACGTGGAGCGGTCGATGTCTGCATAATTAGGAGTAAACATAACCTTCCTCTGCACGTTTCATCTGGTCTTTGATGCAAAATCAGCCATGTACTGCTGTAGTTTGTCTCGGGACTTCTTGATATCAAACAAGGTGGAGCGAGGGAGGTTGAACTCACATAAGATGCGCCCTGTTGACCAGCCGGCGTCCACCTTGTCCAATATCTGCCTCTTCTTCTCCAGAGTCAGAACCACTCTTTTCCTCTTCTCAGGAGGCGGGGCCATCATCACACACATGATGAAGAAGGTGAAGAGCAGTATCAAGCACTGTAGGAGGTAGGGTATCACCACAAAAGCAATCACTTCGGCCGCCATTTTCGGAGTTGTTCACGAGGGAGGAGGGGAGTGGGTAATGGCGACCGATAGTGGCGTCACGAGTGTAAACAGAGGGGATCGGCACGCGCGGGAAATTCAAACTGACGCGGTCCCCAAAAATCGAAAATTAATCGATTTTTTTCGGATTTTTTTTCATTTTGAGGGTTGGGCAGCCCAGAATGTCCGGTTAGTGAGTATGTCCGGTTATTGGACGTCCGGATATTAGAGGGATTACTGTAATTGTGTGAAAACCAATAGTCTTGTACTACACATAAATTCGTACCAAATAAATAAATAAATACTGTATGTAATTTAAAGTGGCTTGAATTAGTTACCCCTTCCATAGTTCGTTTTCTTTGTAGCCAGGTGCCGGAATGAAGGAAAACGTAAGGCTGACTGACAACTGTACACCTCAGGAGGGCAATTTCTCTATGAATTTTTGATGTTTCTCACCAAAAGCAGAGGTTTGAACCCAAAAAACAAAACAAAAAAAGTTGAAAATCGATTGGGTTCTGAGGGTTTGTTGGGTAAAAAAATCAGTCTGGACTGGACAGTTAAAGTGCCCATTAAATAAAAAGGGGGGGAGGGAGCAACAATGCATAAAAATTCCGACAAACCTTTAGCGTATAGGCATCTACCTATCTATAGCCCGACACCCTAATCCCGCGAAGGGTGGCCGCAGACAAAATGCCTCCAAGTCGCTCTGTCACCCACCATTTGACTGCCTTCCCCCAACCCATTTCCCCCCTCCCTCATATACCTCTCAACTCCATCCCTCCACCTCATCCTTAGTCTCCCCCTACCCCTCCCTCCCTCCACTTCACCCACATACACCCTCTTAGTCAGTCTTTCATTCTCCATTCTCTCCACATGTCCAAACCACCTCAGTGTATTTCTCCTAATTTTCTCAATTACATCTACATTTACCCCACAACCTTTTTCCACTTCTTCATTCGTCAGTCTGTCCCTCCATGTCACTCCACATGCTCCTGTCAGGTAACTCATTTCCACTGCTCTCACTCTTGACTTGTTCCTCTCAAGCAAGGTCCATGCCTCGCTTCCATACATCAGGGTAGGGATCACAATGCTATCATGCAGTGACTTCTTAACTTCCATACTCACCTCCCTATTTCTCACCACTGCTTTCAGTGAACCAACAACCTTCCTTCCCTGCTGTACCCTTTCAAGCACTTCATCCCCAAAACATCCATCCTTACTCATCGCACTGCTCAAGTACTAGAAAGCACTCACATTCTCCATATCCTCACCATCCAACCTCACTGTGCATTCTGTGACTTCATTCCTCTCAAACACCATAACTTTACTCTTGTTTACATCAACTTTCAGATTGCTCTTCTTACATACTGTCCAAAACTCATTCACCAAACCTTGCAACTCCCATTCATCTTCACTCAACACTACTTTATCATCAGCAAACAGCAACACTGGAATATTCCACAACTCACCCTCATTCATTAGAGCCATCCCCACATCCACTGCCCTACCTTGCAGCTCCTTTACAACCCCATCCATGAATATATTAAGCAGCCATGGAAACATCACACATTCCTGTTTCAGTTCCACATTTAGATCAAAGAACTCACTCAGCTCACCATCCACTCGCACCATAGCCCTAGCTCCCTCGTACATACTCTTCACAGCACTCAACAATTTCCCATCCACTCCATATATTCTTAATACCTTCCACACACCTTGCCTATCTACTCTGTTATATGCTTCCTCCAAGTCCATGAAGGCAGAATACAATTTCCTTCCCTTGTCTAGATACTTTTCCACTAAACATCTATCTGTCTATTGCCAGACATCATAATCCCGTAAGGGGTGGCCATCTGACTTGAGTTATTTATTTTACGGGGAGAGGCACTAACCCTCCACCAACCCAATTGTTGACATGTAGGGAGCATGTATGGTTGGGTTATATGGTTACAACCCAGCGTTGTAAATGGTTTCTTGGCTTACAAGAAACCATTGGGCTTGTCACTTGTAAAGCCACCTGTAAAGGAAAGAAAAGCAGTAAGAAGTGACAGAAAAGATGGGAGAAAAAGGAAAAGAGGAGGACAGGCACAGAAAAAGAATGATAAAGGCTAAGGAAGCAGTAAGCAGCACTACATCAACTTCAAGTGAGTGGATGATGGTTGCCACCACCTACCACTGTTAGAGCAAATATCTGATCTACACACACTTTTCCCTTCCTAAATCCTCCTTGTTCTTCTCCAACTAGCTCCTCTGTTATGTGCCTAACGCTATAAATAAGTATTCTACCATATATTTTTCCAATCACACTAAGAAGGCAAATACCCCTATGGTTACCACATACATCTCTCCCCTTTTTCCTTGTACAAAGGAACAGTTATACCTGATTTTCAATTCTCTGGAACCCTTCCCTCTTCCCAAGCCAATCTACACAACTTCCACATCCACTCCACACCAATCTCACCCCATACTTCAGCATTTCACCACACACTCCATCAATTCCTGGGGCCTTTCCCATCTTAATCTTCATTGCTTCAACCTCTTCTGCCCTACCGATCTCTTCCTCCCTCCCGTCATTTCTTCTTCTCCCAACCATTCCCCAACCACTTATACTCGCACTGCTCCCACTTTCTACATTCAACAAATAGGCATACTGTTTAAAATTAAGCAATATGGTTACATCTGAAATACAATATCCTAAGTGGCAGAACTTGTCTACACTTAAACTTGAGAAGCAAATAACTGATCCACTACGTCTTTACCTCTCAATAAGTTCCTTTTTTCTACCAGAAACTTTTGCCTTTCTTGATTTTAGTTCGGCTTTGAGTTCAGCAAGTATCCACGATCCATACTGATGGTTGCCCTCTGTGGTGGACGCCATGGTCTTCACCATCAACCTCGTTACTTCGGTAGAGGTGTTCAGCAGCACATTCAAAGCCCTGATCCTTCGTTGTGTAGCCTTCGTCTTTTTTGTTTGTAAACATTTCTCAGTGGCCTTTTCTCAAATCCGGGACTCTGGTGCGCATACGCGACTGGACTGGATATTAAAGAATCCCCTGAGCTAGACCTTACAACGAGATCATATAGCCCCGGTAGGTAACAGGAGCGCGCTACCCCTCCCAGCACGGCAGTCCCGGCCGCGGCTCGAACTCACGACCCCCACGGTCCCGAGCTACCTCTGAGCCACCGTGACCCCACTGGACTGGAGAAATGTTTAGACAAAATTTACAAACTAATAAATTTCAGGTAAGACAAGGACTGTCATGTCGAAAATCGGTGTTAAGAATGAATAATGATCGGAACTTCATATTTATATGGGATCGGCTACTGTATTTATGCAAAGAGAATTTGTGAAGGACGGACACTTAAGAAGCGAGTCTACCATTGTAACTCATGAAATTGCACAAATTGAAACGATCATTCATATTGGTTGTGAGTTTTCTAAGCAGTATTTTACTGTTTTCAATGATATATGCCAATATTATATCTCACAGTTCGACAAGGGAGTAAAAGTAATCTACAAATATTACACGCATGGTAACTGGGAAAGATTTGCTGTAGGACCCTCCATTCATATAGTGTGTGTAATCATCCCTCACATTGTATTGTGTCGTCACTGTATTGTTTGTGGGTAATACTGGTTAGCCTGTGTTTTTCAGCCCTGTTTAGCCTGTGTTTTTCAGCCCTGTTTAGCCTGTGTTTTTCAGCCCTGTTTAGCCTGTGTTCTTAAGCCCCTGTTCCTTTGGTTGCATGCTCTGAACTCGGTCTTAGAAAGAACCCAATATCAGACCCACTTCTGAGTACGTGGCATAACAGGTACTTATTCCGTTCATATACTATTTCCGGTGCTGGAGAGGAACGCCCTCACGGTGGCACCGATATGACTGACCAATAGAGTTGCCCAGTAGTTATACAAATGTCCTTCAATCCCTTCCCTATCCTCCGAAAAGGGCGTGGTGGACTGTAGGAAGGGCACCTTTGGTCTCTAGTTCACCGGATTCCCGTTCAAATGAGCCTGTTGCTACAACAACAACAAATACTACTACTACTACTACTACCGCTACTACTACTACTGCTGCTCTTTCTCTCTCTCAATTGTTAATGGAAATAAAGATCCCTTTCTTAATTATAATTGTAAGTGGAAATAAAGAAAATAAAGACACAAGATTGCATGGAACTATTTTTTACATATCCACAATCAGCCTGTAGACAAGATAATATTAGGCTCGTTGTGTGTGTTTTGGCTGCGGGAGGGAGGCTGGCTGTGCTGCTGTGGCTCGGGAGGTAAAGGTTGCTTTGGAGCCGAAGTTACCTTGTCATATCTGTGCCGTATGATTTGTGACCGGATTATAACAGGATAATGGCAGACATAAGACGTTCATTACTAAGGAATAAGTTACCACCTATGGGCCTGCCATCACTACCTACTGGGTGAGTTTTGGTCAGCTTTATAAATATTTGATATAGGCTATAATGTTTCCAGGTGCTAGAGAGGGATACTTTCACGTTACGGCACAGATAATGTTACTGGCACCGGAAAGTGCCAGGTTGTACTAGCGACCATGAACTCCCTATCTCCAAAAAGGAAGAAGATGAACTGCAGGAGAAGAGTTTATCACCAGGTGAGCAACATCAGCCTGCAATCCATCTAGTTCATGTCCAGATAAGCCTGAGACCACAACGGCACCAGCAACAAATTTTACTAACTTTATTAAGCAGTGTCACCTCACTACCATATGACACCTTTGAAAATTACTAGTAATGTTTTGAGGCAAACTGCAGGAAAGGCATTCATCAAAAATTGATGGAAATTTTACGATAGGGATCATCTTTAAAAATTGTACAGTCATTTATGACACCCAGATTCTGCAGAAATAACATTAATGTTACTACAGTAAAGAGCACCAAGTTAGGTTATTCATAATATAGTTCCATGTGATCTTTGCACAGTGGCTGTTGGATTTTGTTCACTCATTCACTCACCAGGTTAGGTGTGTTAACATCGATGGTGGTGTCATACAGAGAGCAGTGGGTCAGTTCAGACCCAAGACTCATTCATTCCCAAATCATTCCAGTTGGTTAGGTTAGGTTGAATGGGTTAGTTTGCCATTTCAGACAACAATGGATTTTAATTGTGACACTAGCCAATATGTTTTCTTCTGTGAATTGATAGAATTTAAGTTTCAAACCTGTTGCAAAGCGACTGTTTCGAAGTTATGCTCTCCCCACCCCCAGTGCGATAATGGGACAGGTGAGGAATCTGAAGTTTTGGCTGGGCTAGCACATCTTAGTGGGTTAATTTCCAAAAGAATTGATGATTCAGATTGATTCGCAACAAAAAATCACCAGAAAAAACAGTTACCTTAACTAGAGGGCTGTGCCTCCCAGACCTCCGGCAATATTAACCATCTCATTGCATTCAGACCTAACCATGAATATGCAGAAATTGTATCTGACTGACTGTTTAATGCTAAAATGAAGGCAGAAGAACTTCATAAAAAAAAAAAAAATTATTCTAACTGAGGGGCTGCATCCCCAAACTCCCTCGACATTGACCACCTCATCTCGTTCAAACCTAACCTTCAAAATGCAGAAACTGTTCCTTTGTAAATGTTGTTCAGCATCCATAGTACCATAATTACATGGCAGTTTTATAATTACATGGCAGTTTATAGTCACCTGTAGGACAGTCAGTCACTCGTGCTAGTACACTGCAATCTCTTAAGTCAGTACAGTGCCCTCGCACAGTGAACATATTCAGAGTAAATGATTTGCCTAGTGAACGAGCAGGGGGTAATCAGGTCCACAAAACCGTAATGAACGAGTTGAACCCTGAGTGAACGAAATCGGGGAAAAGAGTAGGCCATAACCGCTGTCTACCATACTGAACAACCCCCCCATCCCTAGTAGACACTGCACAAGAGTTCAGATCTGAGCAACCTGTTGAGCAGAATCCAATGGAGGACAAAAGATTTGCCTCTGTCGAAGATCAGTAAAATTCTGACAGCAGTGTATATTCAGACCTCTTGTCAAGGCAAATGAAACCAGCCACCTTAGGACATAGGAAGTGCTCAGTGGAGTAGAATCCACTTTCCGGTATTACATTGAAAGGCACAGTATGAAGGTCAGCATAAGAAAACAAACACTCATCACACACTACTACCGAACTCAAGAACAACAGGAGCCAGTGGCCTCTACATCGTCTGCTACACTTCTTGGGTAAGACGGTCATGATGTCAGTGGTTTCATCTTTGGACTTTGAAGGTTTTATGGGAGAGGTGAATGAGGTAGAGGCATGTGGGGAAGTGGTTCAGTCAAGTGATGAGGGCGAGACTGGTAACAGGAACGAGGGAGTGGAAGGTGATGTGACGGGGACACTCTAAGTGTATCTCCCTGCCTCAGAACCAGCTCTATTCAAGCCAGTAAGGACTGCCATGTGTTTTATGTTGTATATATCTGTACAGTATGCATTTGAAATGTGGCCTGTAGTACATCTTTGTGGCTCGAAAAGTGGACTTTTAGAAAGCGGTGCTATTTTCCCATATGTTGTTCACAGTGAACGAGCTTGTCTGCCTCCCATAAACTCATTCACTGTGCAAGGGCACTATCTGCATTGTCTTCCTGGGAAAATTTCTTCAGCCATGCCCCATATTTGTAAGAACAGCCACTTCATCTGCCAACCATTTTTGAACTGATGTTACATTCAAAGTTCAGGAGGTGTGGCTGCTTACACTAGTGTGATGTGACTGCCACTTATGTGTCACGTGGCCCAAAAGAAGCACTCTCAGTGGCTTCCCTGCTTCAGTCTGGTTGGTTGGGGCATCTGCCTTGTGTACCCATCATCACCTGTCCATTTGATTCCCCTGTACAGGTGAAGATTGGATTAAAATGTTACGTACAGTACTGTACTAAGGTTTATATTCATTTGTGACAGCTACAGTACTAATATTGGAAAAACATTAGTACCAGGAAGGTGAGATCTGTAAATGTCAAAAGGAAATTTCCTATTTCCATGGTTGTTCAAAATGGCAAATTATCTGTTGAAGTAGGTTAGGTTCGTAGAAAACGAACGAATAGTGATGGCATGACTCTGGAACCGAATCAGCTTGGAAATCCAACATGGTGGGTGGCTACTTACCATGGATTGCTTGTAAAACTGATGGGGTTGTGTAGTAGATATCTTCATAATTATACCTTTCCACAATTTTTAAAATCTATATCAGTGATATTTACATTATAAGCCTAGTATTACAGTTGTAAATTCTATGCATGGGATCTCTTCTGCTGTTTCACTGTGTTTTGGATAGGTAGATAGGTTAATGTTGCCTAATGCAGATAGTTATTATCCCCTCAAGGGTGATGTGATTGTTCCTCAGAGAGACGGTTTAAGACTGGCTGGCTCTTCAGTTGCACCCTTCCCCCAGTACCTGAATAATTGCTTAACCCTGATCTGTATGGCTGAGCAGACCTGTCAACCACAGGTAAGCAGCTGCTTTTGTGGGGCCAGTGCCCCTTGTGGTAAACAGCACCTTGTGAAGATTGGACTAGGTTCCTGTCCATGACAAGGTGCAGGGAAATACTGTATGTCAGTGGTGAGATTTGGCTTTTGCTGAATGCCACAGTGCCACCAAGTGTTGGTTCCCTTTCAGTAAGCAAATGATTTAATGTACAGTACAGTAAGTAAAGTAGTTGGACTAAGTCTTGGTGAGCTTCCCTTCACAGGTATTGAAATGTTTGTTTACCCCGTCCTCCTCAGAGTAATGTAAATCCAGCCATGGAGATAAACACAAAATTAATGATACTGTATCAGTATACCTATAGTTCATGAGGAACATTCAGCTCTTCATAGAATCATGCAATTTTTTTTTCTCTAAATCATCATGTAGGTATCATACAGTGAACTCTCATTTTTCCATTGGTGCATTATCCGGTCCAGTGCAATATCTGGCACAGCCGTCTTGGCTCTATTAAAACAATATCCGGCAATTTTATTCAACATCTGGCGCTTAAACAGGACTTAACCTGTGGTCCAATGCAATATCTGGTGTTGAGGGGGCTCAAATGGTTTGTAAGCGGTAGCCAGCTGACACCAGGTAAGATCCTGAGACTCGGGAGCCAATAAAAACACCTGCTACGTGCCAGCCAATCAGAATCCATCATGGGCATGGCTTATCCTGTGCGCCAAGAATTCTGCTGCACTCTCATTCTTGTCCATGGATGACTCATGTCAAGACATGCTTGTGTGCTCCTACTCTTCTGACCATGCAGTCGCAAAACCCTGGTGTTTTGGCTAACTGTGGTGTCCTGTGTTCATGCTGCTGTACTGTATTGTAATGCAAAGCTAATGGCCCATCAGTGCTCATGTCCTAGTGCTCTGTTGTTATTGTTAAACTGCCCCTGTGCTGCATTGTGTATATACTGTAATGTTAACAAGTGTGAACCCTGTAGTGCTGTTTCTCCCCATTGATGCCAACACTTGGTGAGTACATATAGCAGTACACTATGTACAGTACTGTATTAATGTACTGTATCACTACTGTATTGTTTCTGTATGCCTAGTCTTCATCTTTTACTCATGGTGAATATATGGTCGCGACAGGTAGGATCACAATATCCAGCTCAAAGCCATATGTTGAGCTGGATATGCAGTAACCAGCATTTCATGTTATTCAGTGTAGGGTTTGACTGAATTACAACAGATAATTGAGAGTTTACTGTATATGTAGTAATATTACATTGATGTTTGTTGTGATAAATACTAATTTAGTTATTCTGTATACACACACACACACACACACACACACACAGAC
>JAGKTI010001873.1:40581-53235 GCA_018397915.1 Birgus latro | reverse complement strand
CACACACACACACACACACACACACACACACACACACACACACACACACTCTCTCTCTCTCTCTCTCTCTCTCTCTCTCAAAGCATAGTTTTCATGTTCCTGCCAGAAATGCAATTTCTTACAATTATTTCTCTGAAACTTTGCCAATAAAAAAAAAAAAAAATCTGTGGGTAGCTTCACAATGCAATTTCCCCAGCCACTAATATATTGTACATTTTACAGAAATCTGTAAGAGTGACCAAAATTGCCACTTTGCCATACCACAGGGGATGTTTGCATGACCCCTATCCACAGCCCACTGGTTAAATAGAGACTATTTTTAACCTGCACTGTATGTCTTTCCCTGAGTTCAATGAAATCATGTGGCGCTTGCAGGAAGAAATATAAAAGTGTTATTGGAATGGAGGTTAGATATAGCTTTAACTGTTGTTCTTGTTACTGGTATTGTAGCTCGAGGTTCATTTGTGTGTGAATCCCATCGAATGCAGACTGAAGTTGTCCCTCTCTGTCTGCCCACCATCTTCCTTTTGGGGGACAAGGAGAGAGTTCTGTCTCTCTCTGCGTATAGCCAGAGTCCATAATCCCGTAAGTGGTGGCCATTTGACGCTTATTTAACTGTTTTACGAGGAGGGACACTAATCCTCTGCCAGCCCACTTATTGACACGTAGGGAACACGTATGAGTTGGTCATATGATTACCACCCAGTGTTGTAATTGGTTTCCTGGCATACAGGAAACCATTAGGCTTATCACTCAATGTAGATCTACCAAAAAAGGAAAGAGGAGCAATATAAAGTGCCAGGGAAGATGGGAGCAATAGAAAGAGAGGAGAGCGGACACAGAAAAAAAGTGATAAAGGTGAAGGTAAAGTAGGCAGCACTACATTATGAGTGTATAACCAGGTACAGTAGTTCCACCACCTGGCAATATCAGAGCCATCACATGAAGGCATTTCCAGTATGTATAGCACTAATAAACCCATTTTATACATGAGGCCATCTTAAAGTTAAATAGTATTGTTTAGTATCAGAAGAAATAAACTAAGAGGGATATCACTCAAATTCATGAGGTTAATGTTATAATTATGAAGTGATTTACTTGGAAGGGGTGCATGGGAGGTGATGCCAGGATTTCGGAGGCTTGAACGGTCAGTGAATGAGAGAGTGGTCCATTTAATTGGGTGGACTTTGATTAGTAACCATTCTGTCAGTATCTTTTCTTGCTCTGTGGATCCTGCTTCACCACATTCTTAGGTGGAAAAAGAAGTTTGGATCAGGCCTGTTCACAGGATTTTTGAAAAGGGGGGGATCCCTGAGTGGCATTACTTGAGCAATAAACCACCCTGTGGATGTAAACCTGTAGAGGCTCAGTCCGACTGGAGCGCCTTAATTACCTACTTAACAAAGTAACACAATACAGTACACTTAGGTACTGTAACTGACTGAAGTACTGTAAGGGTACAAACTCAGGGTAATTTACTTACTGAACTCTACAAACCCTTTAAAGTGAAGCAAAGAATTTTGGCATTTACTTGATATCTTTCACTAAAAAACACAGAAAAAACAAGATAAAACATTTCTTAACTCCCTGATTTCTGACCATATACTAACTCATTCAGTACAGAAGTACCGTTTATATACCCTTTTGAAACTTTCTAGAAATTTCCAGTATGTTCTCCAAACTTCCATTTTTTTTCAGTAGCCTTCCATGACCTTCCATTTATTCTCTTCGGTAACAAAACATTCTTGGACCTTTGTGAAACCCTTAATTTATTCTTTCTTATATTTCGTAGAATTTTTAAAGTCTTGCTAATACATTTTTATCATAACACATTTAACAGGATTTAATTAATTTAATGAGTTGCATTTTTAGTATTGTTTTCATTCAGATTTTTCATTCTTTCCAAATGGGGGGGTTAACACCCCCCTCCCCTTGTACATGGCCTTGGTTTGGATGATGATGGTGACAGTGATGATGGTGATTATGATGATGATAGTGGTGATGATGATGATGATGATGATGATGATGATGGTGGTGGTGATGATGATGATGATGATGATGATGATGATGATGATGATGAATATTACACTCATTGTACAGTACTTTAACAAACTGAAAATGCCATCTCTCTCTATCTTGAATGCTGATCCGTAACAATGGGTTTACAATAGAATTTGATACAAATCATGAAGAAATACTGTGAAAAGTACAGTATAGTAAAAGAACTATAATATTAATGTGTTTTGTGAAGACTGCGTGGTGGTGGTGGCGGTGGTGGAGTTGGTGGTCGAGGGCGCGGTGCACGAGGCAGAGGACAGCGTGACTACACCCCAGTGTCGTGGCGTAAGTACTGGGACCACTGCGAGGATGTGGCGGTGGGGAGCAATGGCAATGTGTTCCGGGTGTACCGCAGAGGCTCCACTGGCCCTCTCCTGCTGCTGCTGCATGGTGGGGGATATTCTGCCCTCACATGGTCACTCTTGGCTGTGAGTACCCCACCCTACTAGTTATGTTAGAAGCTGTGTGAAATAACAGTGAATGTGCTAAAATCAAAGCAGAGATAATGGAGGATTGAATAATGAGTTTTGGACACAGTGCCATAGGAATTCCCCCCCCTCCCTCAAAGAAAAAAAAAATCAGTTGTGTAACCTCCATTTTTCCTTTTATTGATCATGTTTCTTCCGATGTTACTCTGTAGATGGCCTCATATGCTCTACTCAGTCTCATGGTTGCCTTATTCAGGAAGATGAGTGTTCAGTTAGAGCCAGGGAACAGAGTATTGACAGTTGTATATTGTTTTTATGGTTTTGTTTGGAAGTCCTCTACCTTGATTTGTCATTTCTTTAAGCATGCTCTTGATAATGTTCCCTCTTTCATGTTTTCTTGCATTTTCTGGGCCCTACCTGAACATGTCCTTAAGTGGGGGAAAATGGTCATGATGATGATGATATATGATTTTTTTGTTACAGGAGGCAGTTTGTGAGATGGTGGAGTGTCAGGTTGTGGCGATGGATCAGCGTGGTCATGGCAACACCAGCACATCGGATGACACAGACCTCTCTGCACAAACACTGGCCAGGTTTCCTCACTTTCACCTTTACATGGTTGACTTACATGGCAAAATTTTACCACTGGAAATACTTATTGATGATACAGTTGACACAAACAGTTAATGGTTTCAGGTTCATATATGGCTGTGGTTGTTGAATTGACGAAGTTGCTTCCTGTGCACGGATGAGCTGTGCATAGGACTACAAATGAACTAGAAAGAAGAACGTAGTGGATCACAGTATTATATCTCTCAGATTTGTGGGCTTTGCGTTATATCTATTTGTCAAAAATACTTCCTTCAGTGCTTTTAAGTTGTAAAGTAAGGTCAGGTAGTGATATCTGTTCATGTCTCCTTCCTCTCGTTCACTGCCAGATTCACAGCTACTTGACTGTGACATAATGAAGTGAGATGCATATAATCATTCATTTATGGGTGATAATTTGCATCTTTGTCCACTGAATCTCACTTATGCACCTGTGACTCTAATGATGCAAGAGGCAGTAGAGATGAATGGACTCTTGTGGCTGACTGCACACATGACATTTTCAGTGATGTTGGCAGTGTGGTTGAGGCAATGTATGGTAACCAGCAGCCACCGTGTGTACTGATTGGCCACAGTATGGGTGGTGCTGTTGCCGTACACGCAGCTTATCAGCAGCATGTGGCAGGTGGGTGACTCTATACTCGTATTATTTTAATTTAGCCTAAGACTAACATCTCTCTGTACTGAATTTTGAGTTAGAGCAAAAGACTAATGAGAGAATATAGTGCTAGTCACAAAAAGTGCCATGGACAGAATGTAGGGCTGTAGCATTATCTTTATCCTTTGCTGAGCTATGTGAAATAAGCTGCAAAAGGATGAAAATCCTGGCCGAGTTAAGGTGAAAAGAATGTAGTCTTTACCGTCACCAAGTGTCCTTCACCACTTCAGTTAACATGACTGTACCCCTGATGTAAAATTAGTGTAGAAGTAGTCCTTCTTACGTCTCACTTTTTCTTTTACATTGTTTTGTTGCTATAGTAAGCCCAGACAGAAAAATTGTCCATGGAAGTCCTATTAGTAAAAAGTTGTTTACTAGTTTCTCCCAATTAATAATACCACTTGTAAAGGAAAAGCTGTAGTTTGGGACACATAACCAACTTATAATAAAGAGTAGATGATCCATTGTGATAAGTAGAAGTGTTGGGTGGGAAAGAGAAACAGACAATAAAGAATTCAAGCTCTAACCTCTGTCTCTCTCCCACCCAACATTTCCATATGATAAAGAACTGATATATTCAGGTGAAGTTTGGAATAGCACAAGGGAGGTACATTATGGATACAGATTTTTTTTTTTTACAGAGATTTACTTAAGGAATTGTGGGTTCAGGGATTATAAATTATGATGTGATAGAAATATCCTGTAGAGATTGCTGCACGGTTGAAGTTTAAAATGAAAGAACTCCATGAAAGACTGTCATCATTATCTTCATGAAGAGAAGTAAAATGTAGTGGTGGTATTCATTAGCTCTTTCAATCCAACAACATGATTGTGAGTATATTCCTTGTATTATGTGTGCACTAGAACTGGCCAGTTGTGTGAGTTGTTTGCTGGCAGTTCGCTACAACACATTGATTCACTTATTAATGTAATGCATATGTGGGTGCTGGAGAGGGATGCCCACAAATGGTGGCACCAATATTATGACCAGGTAATGAAGCTGCCCAGTTATAAAACATCCCTTAGTCCTCTCCCATTCCCCTAAATGGAGGATAATGGACGACAAAAGAAGGGCACCTTTGTCATATAGTCACTAGGTTCATGTTCAGATGAGCTTGGGGTTGCAGCTATTACTACTTCTAATGTATAGCCTGTATGTGTATGTCAGGGCTGGCTGGGCTGATGGTGATAGATGTGGTGGAGGGTACAGCCATGGATGCTCTCAGTTCCATGCAGAGCTTTTTGCGGGGACGACCACAGAGCTTCACCTCTCTGCAGAATGCTGTGGAGTGGAGGTCAGTGCTGTCTTCATAATTCAGTATTGTAAAAAATATAGCCAGCTTACATGTGAATTTGGTTTCATAATTTCATCAAGAACAAGATTGCTATTAAATGTTCAGATATTAAATAGAGATGTCAGATATTTAGTAACTAATACATTTTCTGGACACTATCCTTTATCAGACTTTTAAGTAATTGAACAAAATCACAAAATATATATATATATTTTTTTTACCACGAGTCCCGATGGCTTAGGTTTTGTGATCGTGTTCATCTCTCTGCATGTATTACTATATCGGTGATAACATTATATCTCATGAATGCCTTATAGTATTTAATTTGGATCAGAAATTGTGTGTAGGTCTTCTATCTATCTATCTATTGCCAGACGCCTCAATCCCGAACGGGGTGGCCACAAACAAATCGCCTCCATGTCACTCTGTCCCCTGCCATTTCACTACCACGCTCCCAACTCACACCCCCCTCTCTCATATACCTCTCCACTCCATCCTTCCATCTCATCCTCGGCCTCCCCCTCCCTCTCGCCCCCTCCACCTTACTCACATACACTCTCCTCGTCAGTCTTTCACTCTCCATCCTCTCCACATGCCCAAACCACCTTAACGTGTTTCTCCTAACGCTTCCCATCACGTCCTCAACCACACCACAAACGCTTCTTCACTTCCTCATTTGTTAATCTGTCTCTCCATGTGACTCCACATGCTCCTCTCAAATAACTCATTTCCACTGCTCTCACTCCTGACTTCTGTCCTTCTCACCAGGGGTAAAGAAACTAGCAATCATGATAGTGCATCAACATCTTCAGTTTTTTTTTTTTTTTTTTTACTGGATTATTGAGTCAAATGCACCATCCAAAACCTCAAGGATATATTCCCATTTCATAGATATATATTTGTTTATGGTGGTCATCTCTAAATTGTTTTCTGATCCTGCAATTACATTCAGTACATTACACTTTGTCCACCATAACTTGGCTTAAAATTGCCATCGCTCCATCTTGTACACTGAACTGTAAGAAGAGCTTAACTCTAAAATATTGTGCTAATGATGAAGGAATGCAGTGGAAGGGATGTAGAACCATAGTAATGTCTTTGGCTGCCATTGAGCTGTGGGAAATAAGCTGCAAAAGGACAAAAATCTCCATCATATTAAGGTAGATGGACTGTTGAGCTATTTGGACCATCACTCCATTGAGGTGTTTTAATCTAAGCCATATTTGCTTTAGTGTGTAAGCTTTGATGGTTGTTGTTTTCAGTGTGCGCTCTGGTCAGACGAGGAATGTAGAGGCTGCTAGAGTGTCTATGCCTGGCCAGGTGAAGAAGTGAGTGACCCATGTGTTCTTTATTGTACAGTATGGTGTTATTTATTATTCTGTGGCTTGTATTTAATTTTATTAGGTACCATTTACTATGCTGGGTAGTAACCATTTAACCAGATGATGCTTGGTGGTTTGATGGGTTAAGGTGCTCCATCCTGGTGGTGCCTGTGGGGGTTCCACATGAGGAGTGGTTGGGGTTGCTGCTCACAATCCCTCTCTGTGGCAAATGAGGCTGGTCACTGTTGCCTTAAATGTCAGGACTGAGTAGCCAAGCCCCAGGCCCTATGTTAAGTATTATATAGAGCTAAATGGGATAGGTAATGAAAATGATTAGATGGATGGCCACTGTTGACCATGGGAGGTAGTGTACCACCATGAGAGTAAAATGTGGCAACAGACTTGATAACCTGCCACACAGTCATTACTCACTGGCTGGAAACATTCAGACCCAGAGCCAGTGTCTAAGCTGAGATTCCCACATATTTATAAATCTTAATACACATTTCATTTCTGTTTCCCAATAGATTCCAGCAACTGTTAAGAAGTAATTAGCTGGTTTTGACACTTGGCTTAGTCTAGCTGTACCACGGCCAGTGTCAGTATAGAGATTTTTTTAAGAGATAACATGGCATCATCAGACAGAGCGACTATTATTTTAACCATGTGTATGGAAGTTGTACTTGCTGGACCAAGTTAAGTTGTTTTATTATAGTATCATGGACAGTCATGAACAAAAGTTCACCTAATACCTTCCCCATTCTACTTCACACTTTCCTTTGCTGTTAAATATTCCAGTGTTGAGAGAGGCTTGGTATGTTTTTCTCTCTGTAGATGATACTTTTTGATATGATGTGTCAGGCAGGGAAGTGGTGGATATCCCCAAAGTATGAAGTAAGCACAGTGGAATAGAAAGCAGACTCTTATCCCTTACTTTACATCACACCCATTAGCCATAAGTCTAATGTGAGTTGATGAAATGGCATATTATATTGCAGATTTACATGCAAGTCAGAGAATGCATCTTTGTGAAGTTCCAGTGTGTTAGCCTCTTCACTCGGATTTTATATTCTTAGTTACTATATATTTTAACTGCCTCCAGATGATTTTATTGACATTAGGTGAGACTTTTGACACTGAAGAGGTTAGATGAAGCTTTCCATTAGTTTCTTCAGATTTAGGAATAAAATTGGAGCAAGCAGGAATGTATGAAGAAATAAAAAGGCATCATCAGATTGAGGGAGTTAACATTGCTCCTTCCCCTACCACACCTATAGCTTAGAAACTGGGTGCTGTGCAACGGATGATGTGGAGAAGGTCACTGAGGACAGCAACAACCAGAGCCATGAGTCAGGGGGTGTGCCAATGCGGGCCGATGCTATACCAGAGGAGAACAACGAGTCTGACACATCCGCCTCTGAATCTGACACTTCTGCCTCCAAATCTGACACGTCTGCCCCAGAATCCAACACCTCCACCTCTATGTCTCCGCCCCCACAACCTCATCTCCCGGTATGTGACACCTCTGCTTCTGCATCTGACACCTTCACTCTTGAGTCTGACATTTCTGCTATATGTCCCCACCCTGCAATCCTGCCTTCTGCTATACTTGCAGCCACAGCTGTACACTTTGAAATAGGGCACATGGCTTTGTTTAGTATTTTGTTGTTAGTATGAATCACCATCACTGTCTTCATTATACTGATAATATTGAAGATGATTATTGTTGTCATTGCTATTTTCATCATCATAGCCAGGTTTGGTCAGGTAAAACATTTTGATTGTTTTAAGATGTAAAAGAAAGAAATTACACCATGGTAGAACCTGTTGAAACTTGGTTGTAATAAGAGGTTAACTCACCATTTCACCAGCTGAAACACTTAAGTCACAGTATGTTGATGTGCAATATATAAAACCGGGACTGTATTAGATTTGCTAAATTGCATAGCCCAAATACCAGAGAGGGGGAGACTGAGAGAGAGAACCTGTGTCTTACCCCTCCAGTTGAGAAATTGACTCCTGAACTTCATAAAACTGTCTAATAGAAAGAAAAAAATACAAAATAAATATACAGGTATGTGGTGTAAGGCTTCAATTATCTATCTATCTGTCTGTTGCCAGACGCAGTAATCCCGTAAGTTTATGGGGAGGGGCACTAACCCTCCACCAACCCACTTGTTGACACATAGGGAGCACGTATAAATTCCTGTAATGCTGTTTTTCTTTTTTTTCAGTACAGTATATTTTTAATGGAAGAATTCTGTATGGAGGATTTTATGACAGGTTTGGCATCCCTGTTTCTTCTCAGTGAAATATTAGGTGTTGGATTGACTCTTATCTGATAGGTGGAAGGAAGGGCATGATGTGAATGTTTATACTTGTGGGACATAGGATTCTGAGGGCTTAAATGGTGAGGGAATGAGAGTGTGGCCCATTTAATTGGTATACTTTTGGTAAGTTTCTTCCTCTTTCAGGTTTTCTCTTGCTATCTGAACCCTACCTCACCCCATTCTTACATGGGAAAAGAGGTCTAGATGATGATGATGATGATGATAAATGATAATGGGTCAGGATGATAATGATGGCAATGATGGTGATGAATGATTACTTCTAGGTGAAAAAATATGGTTGGCGAATAGACCTGGGTGCGACGGAAAAGTTTTGGCCGGGTTGGTTCCAGGGCTTGTCCGAGAAATTCTTGTCGTGCAGCCCGGCCAAGATGCTGCTGCTGGCTGGCATAGACAGGCTGGATACCGACCTCACAGTGGGACAGATGCAAGGTTAGAGACATGAGCTCGTATTCTCGTCAGTTAAGGAAGCTCCCTAACACTTTTCCTTAGTGATTTATTTTTGGATATTGCTGTTTACTATCATGATATTATTTTTGTATGGTAGTAGGTGGGGGTGATCACCATCCACTCACTCGATGTAGTGCTGTTTTGGGTGTCTGCCCTTTCCTCTCTTCCTTCCTTCCTCTTCTGTCCTTCTTTCCTTCATTCTTTCCACCTCCTTCTGCCTACGGATGACTTTACACTCCCTCTTCTGTCATTCTTTCCTTCATTCTTTCCTCTTCCTTCTGTCTGTAGGTGACTTTACACCAAGTGACAAACCAAATTGTTCCTGTACACCAGGAAACCATTTACTACATTGGGTGGTAACTAAATACCTAAATTATGGTGCCTGGTGGTTTAGTGGGCAGTTAAGGCTCTCCAATTGGATTGAACCTGGGCAGGTTTATATCAAAGGGGTAGTTTCTTGTGTAATGCTACTCGGGGATAAGTGAGGCTGGTCATCCTCCTCTTAAATGTCAGGACCAACTTGCCTAGTCCCGGGCTCCTACACCCCTCATGGGGTAACACAGGATTACCGTAGATGATGGATGAATGGAGGGCTCCACTGCTTGGTTATACAAACATCCCTCATCTACCTCCCTATCCCCCAAATGAGGATAGTTAAGCACAGGAGAAGGGCAGCTTAAGCCTGCAGTCCACCAGATTCACATTTTAGATTAGCCTGAGGTCACAACAAGAACAACAACAAGGCATTCACTTGGACTAGGGCAGTGTAACCTCACTACCATTGCTTTTTGTTATTACCAGGCAAGTTCCAGATGCAAGTGTTGCCACAGTGTGGTCATGCAGTCCAGGAAGATACCCCAGACCGTGTTGGTGAGGTCCTGGCCACATTTCTGCTCCGCCACAGACTCACCACACCCAAGACAGACTTCCAGCGGTGAGACCACACTTCGTGGCTTGTTTTCGTGTACTGTTGCAGACATTAACATCAGTCCATTTCCATTATCATCATCATCATCATCATCCAGACTTTTTCCCACTTAACTCCTTCTCTCAGATGATGTACTTTTGTTTTATTGTAACTACCTTCAGACAAATTTACTTAGCGTAGCAGAGATTTTATTTTAACTGGAGAAATTAGATACAGGTATCATTAACTTCTGAAGCATGAGATATCTTTCCTGAATTGAGTAACATCACCTGGAAGTAATAAGATTAAAGGGAAAAACTATCATTGTGTTGTCGCGGTTAAGAATGGGATAAGGTATGGTCCGAAGAGCATGAAAAAGCTTGATAGACTGAGAGCTAGCCAAAGTTTGCCCAGTTAAATGGACCATACACTAATTAGCTTATTGATCAAGCTTCAGGATTCCTAGCTCTTCTTCCTTATGATGACAAACAAGACAGTGAACAATGGCCATCATAACCAATTGCTGACAAAGAGCCTTCATGTAGTGGTGCTGTGTACTCTGGGTGGAATGAAGCAGCTGAGGCATCCACCCACAGCCAAACATCATCATATTTCTCTCCACTTTGCCATGGGGAAGGACCCTGGTGAGCCGCTGTCTACTGCAAGGGGACACCGGATCCCAACATGGTGTATGTACAGTACTGTACCTATAGGATGGCCTCACAGAGGCAGTTGCGTGTCAGTGATTGACAGGTCTGCTTGGCCGAACAGACTGGAGTTGAGTGGCAACAAATGCAACCCAGTGATCAGATCTTTTAGAGCCCAGCAAGCTTCTCAGGAAATTATGTAAGAATTTTTCATAATTGGTTAAATAAATCGTGAATCGATATTGATGTCTGCAGTTGTACAAGTACATGTGTATAGTTAAGAAAACAGTGTGCATGATGCCTTGTGTTTGCTGTATAGTGACTAACCTCCTTGTGTTGGTTGATGAGAGAATGTTTTTGCCATTAGAATCATGTCAGAGTTGATGATTGCCAGACTGGCAGATCTCTGTTAATGAGCAGCACTCTCATTGCATTTAGTGAGAAATTAAGGTTATTTATTCATCACCAACATAACTGTGTATCACACTACTGCATTGGGTGGGAGGGATTGAGAGACAGAAACAGGAAAATACAGATTAGTACTATCACTGAAGTCATCATCATCATCATCCAGACCTCCTTTCCCACCCCAGGGCAGGATGAGGAGTAACATCCAGACAACCAAAGTTTGCCCAGTTAGGTGGGCCACGTTTCCATTCACCCATCATTCAAGCCCTGAAAATCCTGGCTGCATCAGATAGGCCACAACAAATTTCACCATGTTCTATAGCTTCACATGTACTTATCTGATAGAGCCAGCCCGAACAGTCACATTAAAAGGGGTGCCAAATCCCTGGTCATGCACTTTGCACAAAATTCTTCCAGCCAGCTCGATCTCTTGTCCATCTCTTAGCATCACCAACTTCCATACCTCTCTTCCGTACACACTCATCCACCATATCCCTCCACCTTCCTCTTGACCTAACTCGCCTCCTGGCTTCTTCAGATTCGCACAGATATACCGTTTTCACCACCCTATTGTCATCCATTCTTTCCACATGACCATGCTATCTCAGTACACTGTCTTCAATTCTGGTGTCCACAGACTTCCTCACTCTGCATCTTCACGAATCACATTTTTCTGTATCCTGTCCACTCTTTGTACTCCACATACATTCCTCACCAGTCCCATCTCCACTGCTCTTACCCTTGACTTTTCATTTTCATGCCACACCATAGTCTCATATCTTAAAGTTGGCACTAACACCATGTAAACCTCGTGCATCTGCGACACTCAAGCCTCCGTTTCTTGCCAAGGCCTTCATAGCACCAGCTACTTTTCTTCCATGTGTCACTATACTTTCTGCTTCATTTGCATATTTTCTTCTCTCTTCTATCACTGTACTCAGGTATTTGAACTCTCTCACCAGTTCCAGTCTCTCTCTCTTCATTCACTGTAACATCACACTGGGAGTCACCTTCTCTCTCAGTAACCATCACTTTACTCTTTTATGCATTTACGCTCAAGGCACAGTGCTCACAGACATCTACAAAACTTTGCACTAGTCTTCCAAGCTCTTGCCTGGTATTTGCAAGTGGCACTGCTTCATCAACATACATCGAATTTGAAATATTCCATTCATCACCATTCATTACCAGTGGCATCCTTCTCTCCATTACTGATGTTTTTACTACTCTCATCACCTCATCCACATATATATATATATATTGCACAACCATAGGGACATCACTCAACCTTGTCGCATGCACACACTGATCGTGAACCATTCACTTAGATACCCATTTACCCTTACACATGCCTCACTACCATCATAAAAACTTTTGATGGCACCTAGCAGCATACCGTCACACAGTACATGTGCAAAATCTTCCGCAGTCCTTCTCTGTCTACTTTGTCATATTGTACCATTCCCCCTATATGTATACGTGTATGTATTATGCCTCCCTCACTGTATATCCCCCACTGTATGC